>JAACJN010000496.1:0-21321 GCA_013368555.1 Collybiopsis confluens
GGCTTGGCAGCGTCTGCTTTGAGCATCTTGGGATTTCCTACCGGAGGGTTGCTATAAGGTGCCGGGGCTGGTTGGGATCCGAGCAGTTGGTCAAGCTAGAGAGGCCCATTATCAACGTGAGTCTTGTTGGGAGACAACGGAAGGAAGGGCCAGAATCTTGCAGACTATCCGGGGGATTGATCTTCCGAGTTCAGATGCCTTAGTCGCTCTTACCTGGAATGTCGGTGTTTAAACATATTCAAGTAGTAATTCTTGATGTGATATAATAGTATTCTACTTTGAAATAGCACTAGCATGAAAAGATTAAATATATCCCAGTTTTGGAGAGCTTTAGGTCCACCTGGGCATACTCAGAGTGTCCTGAGGATGTCTCAGGGTAGTCCCAGGGTATCCCAGAGAATTCCTGGGCAATTCCAGGGAAATCCTGAGCATTCCTGAGGCATCCCTCAGCTGTCCTGGGTTACTCTAAGACATCCTGAGGCAAGAAAAAAAATAGACCTCAGCTCTGGGTACCTGGGCCTCCTAGATGACCTTGGTGCCCAAGGCAGCTCCAGGATTTGAGCCAAGTCCCAGGCTACCTAGGCCCAGAGTAGTTTTCCTGATGTTATTGTCTGAATGATTATTCAGATAATTTCTGAGAGACTATACAGTGATGAAATCAATTATCAGTGACATTATTATAATTGCCCAAATACCTTGAACTTCGAATTGCTCTCTTGGGCGAGTGTGGCTCGCGTCTGACAGTCTATGTCGGGGTTACTTGAGCCAGCTATGGGAAACCTTGTGAGGAATGCGGCACGTAGAGGAGCCCAAAAGTTCGCGATTTTTTATTATTTTGGTGGTCAATGAACGACGGAATCTGGCTGTCGGCCCACAACTTTTCCTCTTTAGATAGAGGCATAGTGAACGCGACCTAATGAAAGAGTGTCGCGGCTGCATGCTATATACATGTGACCAGCCACCGCGTGATGTGAAACTGTACAGTTTAGCTAATAGGCTAACGCCAAACAGCCTCCACTTTTTTTTTCTCATCTTCATCTCGAACCACATTTCGCCTACCATTCTGGCTGGCGTTGAAGACTTCTCAGCGATAAAGCACAGGTACACTCTTAGCTGTTTAGCCCCAAAGTCAAGATTTGATTGTCACAAATAGGTTTGACCATCTTAGTCTACGCCCTGACTGGAAGGTGTACCAACCCTCATAGTAAGTATTCCTTGCACCCGGTCACAGCCGCTTACTGAAAATGTCATAGTTTCGGTAAACTGGGCTAGCTCAATCTCGGTCTGGGTAAGTTTTTTTGATTATATTTCTCTCTTCGTTAACGCGCAGTGCGTGGGATCACAACTACCACAACCCAAAACCAAAACCAAACCCAAAACGTGTTTAGGTAAGTTAGGACAGGTTCCGCCTTATCAAATTTATAAAGGTGCGAGTGTGCTTGTCAAAGGTTACGCGGGTTCCGCAAGAATCTATCACTTTTATGTTTCTTTATCCACAGGAGCTAGGGCTCAACTGCTTCGGCGTTCGACTACGGTGTAGCCTAACTTGGTTTTTGTATAACTTTGAATCGCTTTCAGTTGAAGTAGGGGCGCACTGGCCTTTCTAACTTAAACTAAACTCGAAACGGACTGTTGCCAGTGACGAAGGGGCTAGGGCTCAACTTCCTCGTATGGGCTTTGGATAGATCGACGAAGGGGGGCAAGGGCTCAACTTCCCAACGAAGATAGGACAACTTTTGGTAAATACACGGTCTAGTTCACCACAACCTTGACCGGGCAAATTTCGTAACTTTTCTTTTCTTTATTGGCTACACAGGAGTTTTCCCGCTGGTTTGCACTTCTCAGACGCCCACTCCGGCAGATACTGAGCAAAATATAATATATGGTGAGATCCGCACTGGGTAATCTAAAGTTAGGATACATACGTGCGGGGTATATATACTGCAAAATAATAAATAATACTCAAATTCCCAAACCCAAAAGAATATTCAAGAAAATGTTGAAACGTTGACTCCACTTCCAATTCCATGTAAACCGACCGCCCTAATAGTCCTTCCTAACTTGTTTTCGTAGGATCCTTCCATTTCGAGTAAGAGGTCCAACAAATCGGATGGGTAAACGGGTCGGCTAACTTGTCCAGAGCAGAGTTAGAGCGTCCTGATAATTCCTTCATCATTTAGCCACACTCCGGTCTCTAGTTCCACAGTATAGCTTGAGTTATAACTGAGCTGGCATCGGAATGTCGGTACCGGTCCTTGTGGACTACGGCCTAACTCTCCCAACGTACTCAAAGGTACTTCCAACAATTCCCTCGTTGAGGTCTGAAGTGTTCTAGCTTCTCGTTGCATATCTTTTCATGTATGTCGCATGTATTGACACTTAAGCATATCATTTCATTTCATTTCTTTGACTTTTCGTTCCATCTGGTATGAGTACTCAGTTTCATCGAATAGTATTTTGAGTGAAACCAAGTTAGGACTCGATAAGAGCCACTGGAATAAGTGCCACGTGTCAAATAGCCTCGTAGGTCTTCGATCCCTTGATACGAAGCCAGTAACTAGCTCATATATGAGACCCTTGGCGGGTTACGGGTGAGTCTGCTAACTTTCGAGAGTTAGGACCAAGTTCTCATAAGCCATCTATATGAAGATGTGTATGGTTTACCATCGACCAAGGTAAACATAGTTAGGACGCATGGTCCAATCCCCGAGTAATCGCATACATAGTTGCCTAACTTGTTAGCTGACGACTAGGGCTCGTCTCAGCTCTCAAGTATACTTTCCTAACTTGGAAAGTCGTACTTTGGATGATTTCACGCATGTACGCAAAACAATCGCATCAACGGCGTACGCTGCTGACGCTGGAGTGGGAAGCAAAGATGTGGATGAGTTTACCATGCAAAGATTTCACTATCGATCCCGGAAATCATGTTGCTGAAGGTCGACAAGCGTATGCTCTTCGACAGGCCCACATTCGCCGGGGATTGGCTAATGTATGTGCAGTAAAGTGGAAGGAGCTGCCTAATATTCTTGCTCAAGGTGCTGGGGGTATCGCCCTCAATGATTCCATACACAATTTTGTATGTTAGACAAATAAATGATCTTGTTCGGCTCCATCTGAATCACGCGGCAGTCCAGTTTTGGACTTTTTTTGGGTATAAAAATGCATACTTATTCAATTTACAGTTTTTCTCGGATTTGATTATGCCAACAGCTATATAGGGAAGGCAACACCTAGAAGTCGGACTGGTTATACTCCAGACCCACTTTCCAGCATCCGAAGGCCGGGACTCGGACGCTCACGCCGTGTCAGGTACAGTCAGTGATTATAACTTTACAACACCTGGCCGTTATCAGTTCATTTACAAAATTTCAAAAATTGGTGCCATCAGTCTATCGTATATAATGAGGACGTTACAGGGTGGATTAACGGTGGCGGATACCTGCGTCTACGGTGTCATTGTCGGATTCAGAGACTGACAATGATATTCACGTCCCTGTACCTAGTAAGCGAGTGTCTTAAATAATTGCTTGTACTTTTGGTACTGATGTGCTGAGTGCGATGGTGAAAGCAAAACCAACACCAAACACACACAATACTAAGTTCAAAGGGTAAACAGTTGACTTAGAAATTTATACTCTGAAAAGTAACAGAGGGGGTGGGTAGTAGTTGTAGAGTTTTTACGAGAACACAAGTTTCCAATAACCAAAATATACCAAGTTCAACAAATCCACAAAACACACAACCAAAACACAAAACACAAGTTATAAGTAAAACACCAAACTGTTCTGAGCACTGACACCAAACACCAACTGGACTTCAACAACTGCACCAGAAGCCAATAGACAATCCCTGTTTACTAGAGCACTAGTCAAATGAGGGGGAAATCCACTGCTTGTTCTTTTCCTTCATTTTCCTCCTCCTTATATACATTCTGAGTGGTCCCAAAAAGGTATGTTTGAATGGTATAATAATCTACTTGGGTCCCATTGAAACTGAAACAGCCTCATGCATCTACACTGGTCTAGAAGACCCAGAGTTAATTTATTTAGGACCCAGACCTCGTCACGGCAACCGCAATGCATCCGACAATTCCGAAAGGTCCAGAACTGATAGTGATCATTTGAAATAAGTGCTATGGCAACGCATCAATCCCGTCCGTTTGGCTTTTATATTGGTAATAAGAATACATTTTGTAGACTTGTAATGTCTCTGGATGAGGAGCTGTAGGCTCGAAAAAAGGATATGTATGACTACAGTCATATCAGTACAACATTTGTACACTTGAATATGTATATTACATGAAGAGGATGCGGATACATTTGGAACAGTTACATTGGACATAAGGGTCCAACAAGAGGGTCCAACAAGAGGAGTACATTGATACAGCTCAAAAAGACAACAAGAAATGATTCAAGAAGTCAAGGCCGGGGCAAGCGTGTGTGCTTTCGCAGATAATACCGAGAAGTATTCTCCGAAGGTTCAGGAGAATGAACCCCAGGTGAAGCATTTCCAGTAGCAACAGCTGTAATTTTGTTCAGATGCCGAGGAACAGTAGATTTTATTGTAGATGTACCAGGTCCACTGCCTCCAATATCAGGTCTGCAAGTGGGAGTTGAACTGGAGGCGTTGTTACGTCGGCGCTTTTTAGAATCTGCAGGACCTGCAGAACTAGAACCAGACACTGCATTTACAACTTGACTTTTTGATTTAACCTTGTCGAAACTCGCGCAGTAGACGTAGACCCTGCGACAGAACGTTTCCGACGAGCACCTTTTCGGGGAGGCGAAGAAGATTCGAGCTGTTGGGGCTGTTCGCGTCGGAGAGGGCAATCGCTTGTATCATCCGAAAAGATTCGAGCTAGCCGACGCAACAGCATATCTTGAGATATGCCTTTGCCGGCCTCCTCTAGCGATGTCATATTCAGTATTGCCGCAGGGTGATGTTCTCGCGGTATGCTATCCTCAGAGGATTTCTCGACTCAGAACGATCCTGAAACCCGCAACACTCCAAGCAGTCCAACATTGGGGAAAAGATTTGGGAGTTCTGCAAGTAATGGTATGATTTCGGGCTAGAAAGGTAGTTGTCAACAACAGCCCCTGGAGGAAGAACAATCCGTGATGTCGTACCTGTTCATTGAACAATGATGCTGGAGATGCATACCGGATGTCTTCAGCGAAAGATGTACTGGGGCTGTTCTTGCCGGTGAAGTCTTCAGGGATATAAACAAAGACCCAGAAACATTGACCATCCTGAAGTTCCAGGCAGAACGCCAATGTAACAGACTTTTCAGTGTCAAAGAGTCAAATTAAATTCTCTTTCTGTATGTTTAAAAGTAATGCCACTGGGCTGCCAAGCCTGAGGCCCGAGCGTCATTTCAACCCCCCATGAAACTTCTGAATCCTGTCCATAGTTTTGAATGTTCACAAGTGAATTTATTCTCCGACTCAACAACCGCACAAAAAAAGAAAAAAAGAGGAGACGCATGACTATTGACCAAGTATACTTAATTTAATGACCTACACACTAGCATCCATAATTAACGTCCTGTAACAGCCGACTTGGAATTCGGTGTGAGAAATTGGCCACCATGACAAGGCTAGAGACGGCGAGGCAGATTACGGATGAAAAGGGGGGTGGATTCGATGAGAAACTAATTAAAATGTGTGTGAGCTTCAGTGCGGAAAAATAAAGCATCCATACTCACTATAATGATGAGAACCTGAATGAGGAATATGAGGAGGATTCGGAGTCCATGGGTTTTAAGTGTAACAGTGGACTCGGATGGTGTTACTAGTACTAGAGCAAGGGGTAAGAACACTTGAACCTCACAATTAGCAGCAATTTAGAATTCACCTTTCTCTTCCTGGGCATCTTTGTTTACTTCTTCAAACCGGCTCGCAAATTCTGCAAGAGTTGGAGTGGTAGCAGATTCAGGTGGTGCAACCCAAGAGGGGAAAGGGTACTTAGACCTTGCACTGTAAGGCAGCAATTTGAAATTTACCTTTCTCTTCCTGGATATCTTCATTTACATCTTCAAACCTGCTCTTTTCATGTTCTGCAAGAATGGCAACCTTTCTTGATCGAGCTGCTGGTGGTTCAGTGACAGTGCCTACTATCTGACTTGAAGATTCTAAAAAATGAGTTGTAGATTTACACAAATCAGAAGTCTATGCCAATTCATGCTTATACAATATATTTAGTTCTTTACCATGCTTATTTGATGGATTTTGAGTCCATGGCATGTGCTCCTGAGTGATTTGTTTTGGTTGAAAAGAGATATGTTACAATAACCAGAAAGATCAATAACAGAGGAGCTGAGGTAGTTAAAATGACACACCTAAATGTTGACATACAGGAGTTAGACGTAGCCATCCAGGAGAGTGGTGAATCAAAAGAAAAGAGGAGGTTCAACAAGCATTCATTCAAAAATATAGATAATGAATCAATTACATTTGTGTCCATGTCCTGGAGGAAAAGAACTATAATGTGCTGGTGAGCACATATTTAGTTGAAGAGATGAAAAATGAATCACGCAATCACTGGAAGAATAGATTGGAATGGAGTCAACAGACATGGATTTGAAATTGAAGACATAGGCAATCAACCACTTACCTGTCAGCAGTAATCAAGTGGAAAGATAATGATTTGGGAGATTGAATTTCACTCACCTCCTAGGAGAGAATATGAAATCACAATGGGGTTATCTTGAGCCATTTATTTGAACAATGAATCACTCACCCACTGGGAGAGAAAATGAAATCACAATGGGGTTATCTTGAGCCATTTATTTGAACAATGAATCACTCACCCGCTAGGAGAGAAGATGAAAGCACAATGGGGTTATTTTGAGCCATTGATTTGAACAATGAATCACTCACTGACTAGGAGAGAAGATGAAATCACAATGGGATCATCTTGAGCCAATTCATTTGAACAATGAATCACTCACCCACTAGGAGAGAAGATGAAATTACAATGGGGTCATCTTGAGCCATTTATTTGAACAACAAATCACTCACCAACTAGGAGAGAAAATGAAATCACAATGGGATCATCTTGAGCCATTTATTTGAACAATGAATGACTTACCTCCTAGGAGAGAAAATGCAATCACAATGGGATCATCTTGAGCCATTTATTTGAACAATGAATGGCTCACCTCCTAGGAGAGACAATAAAATCACAATGGGGTCATCTTGAGTCATGTATTTGAACAGTGAATCACTCACCTCCTAGGAGAGAGAGATGACATTACAATGGGGTCATCTTGAGCCATTTATTTGAACAAGGAATGACTCACTGACTAGGAGAGGAGATGAAATCAGAATGGGGTCTTCTTGAGCCATTTATTTGAACAATATATCACTCACCGACTAAGAGAGAAGATGAAATCACAATGGAGTCATCTTCAGCCATTTATTTGAACAATGAATCACTCACCTCCTAGGAGAGAAAGATGACATCACAATGGGGTCATCTTGAGCCATTTATTTGAACAATGAATGACTCACCTCCTAGGAGAGAAAATGAAATCAAATGGGGTCATCTTGAGCCAATTTATCTGAAGAATGAATCACTAACCAACTAGGAGAGAAGATGAAATCACAATGGGGTCATCTTAAGCCATTTATTTGAAGAATGAATCACTCACCAACTAGGAGAGAAAATGAAATCACAATGGGGGTATATTGAGCCATTTATTTGAAAAATGAATCACTTACCAACTAGGAGAGCAGATGAAATCACAATGGGGTCATCTTGAGCCATTTATTTGAACAATTAATTACTCACCTCCTAGGGGATAAATTACAATGGGGTCATCCTGAGCCATTTATTTGAGCAATTAATCACTCACCAACTAGGAGAGAAGACGAAATCACAATGGGGTCATCTTGAGCCATTTATTTGAAAAATGAATCACTCACCCACTAGGAGAGCAGATGAAATCACAATGGGGTCATCTTGAGCCATTTATTTGAACAATGAATGACTCACCAACTAGGAGAGAAGAGGAAATCACAATGGGGTCATCTTGAGCCATTTATTTGAAGAATGAATCACTCACCCACTAGGAGAGAAGATGAAATCACAATGGGGTCATCTTGAGCCAGTTATTTGAACAATGAATCACTCACCGGCTGAGAGAAGATGAAATTCCAATGGGGTCAACTGAACTCATTCATTTGAACACTTGAACAATGAATCACTGACCTGTTTGTAGAAGGTGCTATTTCAGTAGACTCCATTTACTTCTGCTATAAACAACTTACCATCTAGAACCCGTTGCAATTGTAAGGAATCAACAAACATGGATTTACAAACACCCAATTACTCACCAGCTAATTGAACATAGTGCAATTATATTCGAGTCAATCACCACTTGCGAATGTCACCAGTGAATTTCAGGTATTTACCTTCTAATTGAGAAAATCCATCAGTTTGCAATGAGCTTAGCGGAAGGAATAGGATATAAATTTCATACTTTCCAACAGGTAAAATGAGTTCAATAGAGTCAATGGACGTAAACTTGGTGTGATCAATCATTAACCACTGACCACCCATGGCTATGGACAGATGCAATACCAATAGTATTCGTTTTAGCTCAATTTATTTGCCAAATCCCTATCTTTTGATTGATCAATCACATACCACTGTTTCAACCTCCATGATATGCATTGCTGCTGCTCTGCCCCAAATTTCATGTCCATTTTTTCCTCCGGGCACTGTGCTCAATGCAAGTCAGACAACTAGACACTTCTCTGCTGCTGCCCAAAGTGGGCAATACATTACCATGTCTTTGTGACACCACACTCTCTCGGAATCGTTCCCCACGTTCGTAAAATGTCTTTTCTCCATTCTTCTACAATATCTTGTCAGTCTTGGCATCATACAATTATTAGGTTCCTACCCTATAATCTTCAAACTCTTCATGCACTAGCTTCAATGATCCCAGATATTCTGTGTCCATAACTAAATCCCCTTTCTCGTTGAACAATCTCAAATCCTTGTATTTTCCGATTCCATTCCATAATTCCTTGCTCTTCCACTTTCCTGGATAGACGGTGTCATTTTCCCCAAAAAATTTCTAAAAACCAAATATGTTTGCTATCCTGGAAACTCGAGACAACTCAGGCGCCATTACCACGAGTTTAAGATACTAGAATTTTATGAGCATATATGTATCATCTGGCAAGCTAAATCTGACGGACCAAAATTTGCTGAGCCCCCAGACCCGGTTTCCTCCCCTGCATCATGTCTTGCAGTGTATACACAGCTTCATCATGGTCATTTCCAAGTTGGCTAACATCAATCATGAAGACTCACGTGCAGAAGATACGACCAAACAAGGCGAGGTACCGATACTGAGTTTCCAAAGTGGTTTCATACTGAATTCATTCCATCTTTCGGATCCTGTAGATGAGAATCATGGCTTTTCAAGCTTTTTTTGCACTTTACGCACATTGTTTTATCCAAGCGGGCTTTGAACATATCTCGGTCTTCTTCCCGTTTGAACCTACGTACAATGTAAAAACATTCTCCCGGGTTCCCTTCTTCCTTGACCTCAACCAGGAAATAGTCTTCCAGTTCTTTGATATGAGGAGCCAGGCGCCGTTGTGGAAGATAAGCGGTCTAGCGACGAGCTTTACCGTGCATCCAAATTAAATGAGATGCTTCAAACATACCTCTGCCGGGTGTATGAGCCTAAGGTACAGATATCATACCCAGAGAAGGGCCACTCACTTCGTCCTTGTGCCAACTGATTGTTTATGTACTGAGAACCCTGAATGTTTGTGAAATTGGAATCCTTTGTACTAAAGTTTTGTGCATTCTGAAGGAAGGATACTACGGTGTTTTCTGCGTCCATAGCCTGAACTTGGAGTATTGGCAAGGTGTAACATTTGCGAGACTTAAAATGCTGAAGGAAAACTCGCTCCAAGAGCCCTACATCACTATTTAAAAGGTCAGAGGAACCACTGCCATATGACCCCATTGCATCCGCACTAGCTCGGTGACCTGCGCCCTCATAGGGGATGGCGTTGTAAAAGCATCCTCGTGTGAGGGCTTGGCAAAGCGGGAGCAAATTTTGGCGTAGACTTCTCATCTCCTCCCCCATGGTCTTTGGCTGATGCCTCGCACCTAGGAGAAACAGCCCTAAATAAGCTATCACTTGCGGTGCTTTCCCGTCATCCCTCGTTCCCTGCTTGCGTGACTAAATCAACTGCGTTTGACTCTCTTGCTGCTATGTGTCTCAATCTCTTTCATTCTTGCTCTAACCAGGCTGACTTCAAATCATACATTTCTATTTCCGCCCTTTATATACAGACATTTGGTCCTGAGATCGCCTCCGCCCTGTTTAAAAAGGCGCGGTTTTTGTGGAATGAAGGAGGCGGCCCGAACCTCACCCGAACGTTCGGACACGAGCAATGTGATCGTGGGAACACTTTTAGAATTACGCCGTACAACCTGGAACTCTATCCTTTACCTCTCAGCGCTCAACTTCTGAACAGTCAATAAATGTCCGATAACAACTCTGGAGGAAGAAGTCTCGGTGGAGACTCGAGCGAGCCTTTGCCGGCTGGATGGAATCCAGATAGGCCAGGAGCCGGTACTGTTCCAGGAGGAAATATCGTTCGAGATCTGTTGCGAAGGGCTGCAGAGTGAGCGTACTCCTTTTATCTTATTTTTTCGCCTATCGCTCGATTCGCTGATGTACTCATTTTTTCAAAGAGCGGGTCCGCCGCCGGTTGCTGAAAGTGGTTCTCATAAGCTCGGGAGCAATGAAGTGGAGAGCGCATACGTTCCAGATCCTAATGCTCCTCAGTCTCAAGGTATATATCTGACTTGAGCACAAATGTTTCGGTGCTAAGACAAGGATCTCACAGAAGCTGCTACTATTCGTCATATTACCTTTTGGAGAGAAGGGTTCACCGTCGAGGATGGTGAACTTATGCGTTACGATGATCCAGTGAACCAAACTATACTGGGTGAAATTAATGCGGGGTATGTCGTTTTTGTTTTGTTTTCTTTCCCTTCAGTTCTGTTCGTCTTACCTTTTATTAAATCCGATCTCAGTCGTGCCCCACCGTCGCTATTAAACGTGCGCCTTGGAGAGCTTGTCGAGCTTCGTGTAGCAAAACGCACGAATGAAAGTTACGTGCCTCCCAAACGCGGAGCACTCCATGGGGCGGGGGAAAAGACCACATACGCGAAAGAATAATACAAGTCCGTATCCTTGGATCACGAAAGTCAAAAGCTGGATTAGGCTTGGGATCATTGCTCGACGTATGCCATCCTGCAAATCAAGCTGCAGAGATGTGAGCCGCCGAAGCTGGAAAAGAAGAAACGGTTACGGCGGGAGAAATCATTATTTTTTTTTTTTTTGGTGTGTGTGGGGTAGAATCCTCGTACGTCTCGCTATAACTGTTGTGGGGGAATTTCGAAATTCTGCTTGCGCTTCTGCAACGGAAGCATGAACAAATCGAAAACTTGGAATTTATAGTGCTTGCGCTTTACACCTATACTTAGACCTTGAAACAGTAGATCAAGTGTACGTGCTCGCCACGTCGGTGATGGAAATAGTAAGAAAATCTCACGGGAATAGGCGCCCGGACTTGTTAATGAGAACGGCCTCGAGGCGGCCCGTTTCCGTACGTTCAAGATATTATTCTCTCGATTCCTTTTTCGCAACAAATGAGCGACCGACACACACCAGTATAAACTAACGTTCGTTTCCCAGATATCGCATAATCATGAAATTACATTACCCTCTCGCACGACATTGGCCTCTCTTTCAAGTGACCGCGTCAGAGCCAGAATTTTTTCCACAGGCTACAAAAGAGAACTCAAAGAAGTTTTGAATGGTATTTCGAAGCTAGCTACTGTATGTAGGGGGAAAAAAAACAGCACACACTAGCATCATGATCATGACCGAGATTGATCAATGTTATAATTCATGTAAAGATCAAGAAGACGACAAAAAAGAGAAAGAAATAAAGGACACTCTCGGAAAGGGTTGACAGATTCTGTGCAGGATGGATGATATATACATAAATGTAGGGTACTTCAATTTGGTATGTTCGCGGCGGAAAAAAGTAGAAATTAGGATGCGAAAGAAAGTCGGTAGAAAGTACTACGACGTCCACCGTGCGTAGGGAGAATGCAAGCGGGAAGAAACAAAGAAACGGGAGTAGCCAGATGGCCCGATGGTGAGGGAAGAACGGGGAATATAAAAGTACGTACAAGGATACATCGGACAAGAAGTAATGGATAAATATCGCAAAGCAGAAGATCATCCAAAATGAAAGTAAGGATGGACAAGAACCACTGACTTCGACTCCTCCTACAAAGCGGTTCTAAGTCCGAAATGGAAGTCAAGTACCCTCCTCCGCCCCTCCGCAGCGAGCACTCTAGTTGTCGAACCTACGTAGGCTCGACAGCAGGAAATAATGCGGGAAAAAAAGAGGTATCAGGGGAAAAGAGACAACAGGGAGCACAGCGGATATAACACAATGACGGAAATTTTGCGAAAGAGGACCAAAGGAAGTCACAATGAGCACAAGCACAACAAGACGTTAGGCGTAAGACTGTTCGTTATGACATTTCGCGAGGAGAATGAGATGATTATGACGGGTAAGCCGGATGCATTGGGAATGGGTCGTCATCCCACGAATCTGTATGTGGAGCATCAGTGAGCGCCGATAGATATGATAATAGCAATCGAGAGAGAAAAATGGGAGAAGATGCAGCGGCGCTTTACAGGAAAATAAGCGATGCGGATCGACTCATCGCCTCCGAATACGAAACGGAAACGAAATGAAATGAGCAAGGCACGGGTGTATCGTACCTTCCGTTATACTCCGCCACGCCAGATACAACACACCGACCGCGGCCGTTTCTAATATGGTAGCAATGAAGGAACCATCAACTTTGCTGGTCGAACCCTACAGAAAAATAGGCGTAAGCATTTAAAATTGAAAACGTAGAATCGAGTGTAGATCCTGGCGGGGATTGCCAGGGACTCGGTTCCAATTTAGACGAGAACGAGGTGGTCCGAAAGAAAAGAGGAGTAAAGAAGCAAACTCACCTCACAGATAACCTTTCCTAGTAAAAACCAGGCCAGTTGGCTCAATACGAAGAGAGCTGCGGCCAGAATGTAATAAAACATTGGCCGGGTTTCATTGAGTACAATCAGGACAATATAGCCCATGATGATAAAGTACAATATAGAAGCCCTGAAGATCGAAACAATATGGAGTTAGCGGAATAGAGAACGTAACGAAAGTTGATACTAACACCGCGGGCCAGATGCTCGTTAAAACGAACAAGGGGATGCTTCGGAGCTCGCTTGGATTGTTTGAGGGTCCCAGCGCTTTCGTGATGCCCAGTCCAACATCGAATGAAACGTAGGCTGTGCCAGCGAAAAAGGCTGCGGAAAGAATGAAGTAGGGCTACGGAAGTCATATCAGAAACTGTGGTTAAGTGTCTGGAGTGGGTGCAAAGGGCAACGTACAACGAGGGCAGCAGGTGTACCATCTTCTACCGCCTGAGTTGCTACGAAGGCATTCATGAGCAGAGCCCAAAAGAACGCTGCTACGAAACCAGCATGTAATGCTGTTAACGCAACCAATGCGGTGGATCCCTGTGAAAGCAGCGCTCCGGTTGTTAAGAGCTGGAATGGGAGCGTAAGGAAATAGAGGATGAGAAGATTTCGCAATTCGGCTCGACCTAAAAACAGAGCATTAGAAACGTTAAAAAACCCATCCGATATTCTGGCACTCACCAACTGCAGCCTTCCTTCGCTGAGCCCTCCAGATGAGAGCGAAGATAAAAAGCATGCTCACGGCACACACGACGATGTTTGCAATATTGCCCAGACTGGTAGATGACCCTTGATGGGGACCATCGATTGTAGTGCCAACTTTTGGAATTCCGCAGACAGGGTTTACGCCTACTGGTGCTGAATTTGGATCTGACGAAAGGCCTTGTAGAATCGACTTTAAAGAGGAGTCTGAGGAGAGCTGCCTGTAGAAAAGATTGCACCAGGTGTACGATGGTGTATTCCGACACAGAGGCTCAAAGTCACCAAAACGTGTCATGGTTCAAGTTGTTCGATGGCGAGGAGGAGATAGTTCAGACTGAAAGTTCCTAGAAACGATAAAGGTGCTAGGCTGAAGGATAGAGGGTGAGAGTGACAAGAACGGTGAGGCTGCGTGATGCCTTCGTCGTCGTCGTGGAGCACGACGTTCAGCAACTTGATGTCCTCGTCGTGAGAGTGAAGCGAAAACCAAGAGCATGGAAATAAACGAACCCTAACCCTAAGTCGCATGACACACCGGCATTTTCCGACTCTCCCAAATTCGGACATCCGAACTTTGCCATGATGCACGTTTACAGAATTCTTTAGAAAGTGCCAGTCTTGGGCCATTCTCTTGATATCCAAAGCGAGGTGCGAGCTATATCAAGGTTCATATTGTCTCTCACTAAACACTTAAGCTGAACTCATAATGGTTCGGTGGCGTAGTCGGTTATCGCATCTGTCTTACACACAGAAGGTCCCCAGTTCGAGCCTGGGTCGAATCATGCTCGTGTATCATTTTTGCAGGACTACCTACTGCCGCTTTGTTTGATTTTGACATAACTTTGGACCGGAATAGTTCCTCGTAAGATCAATCCATGATATTCAACAGACGATAGAATTTCCAACCCCGAATGAGCGTACAAAAGATTTAAACAAAAGGAAAGATAAGTAGCAGTTGTAAAGACCGTGATAAATAATAACTAATACTTTTTCTCTCAAAGTCCCAAGCCAAAGACCCCAGAAGCAGATGCGCAAAAAGTACATAGAGAGTAGCCCAAGCATCACAGTAAACATAACAAAAAATGGACGTTCAAGCGATTGACCCAACAAATTCATATCAAAGATCCCCGAACAATCGTCTTCTTTTTTTTGTTGCTCAAACACCGGGGAACGTGAACCCAGGAAGGTTGGGCCAGTTGCCCAGCTTAGCAGGATCTCCTCCGATACGAACCCACGAAGAATGTGATGGCGTACCGACATCATCCAAAATCCATAGCTGCCACCAGCCAGGAGGAGAGACGAATGCGTTGGGCGGGGTAGTGATCGTGCATGTAGTACCTGCACATGTAAACGCAGGGAAGAGCGTACGAGCTCCCATGGCATTCCCATGTGTACTTGAGACAGCTGGAAGAAAATACCCCGGTAGATTAACAGACGCTCATATGATAATTAGAGCCCCGACACGCACCAGCAACGAGGGAAACTTTTATATTTGCGATCGAGCCATGGAACACTTGCACATTGGTGATAGTGAACTTTTGGTTATACCCAAAGTCGGTGGCCGTGATGCTGTACTGCGGCTGACGAATCCCAGTGTTGAGGTAAGGGGGGACGTAGACTTCAATACGCATCTCCTCTGGGAACCCAGGAGTTTGCGGGTCAGATCCAGACACCAAGATACGTCCATCGGGTAGTAGAATGGCTTCAGAGTGGTACAGGCGGGCAACAATGGTGTTGTTGAGAATGGAGAAGCGCTGGTTAACAGGCAGGGTCGGGTCGTATAATACAGCGTTAAAGTTGGGGTCTCCAGCGAGACCGAAGCCAGCGACACCCTCCATAGCACCATTCATGATCATCATAGTACCTGAAATGAATATTAGCGAATAACACGTATAGCACTGACTGGAAAGCAAACCATCTGGCAGAGGAACCATGCAACTCATGACTCGACGAGAGGGCTATAGAGTAGATAGTCGTGAATGACTCTCCAAGTATTCTAAGATGCTTGTTTAACCCACCATGCGCTCAAGCGTCCAAGTAGCATTCGGAACCTCAGGTTGAATAGAAACACAGTTATCGATCACTTGAGCTATAGAGGCGAGAATTAGCAGGCGAAGAACCATCAAGCAGAGTCACTTGCCGGGACCAGGGGTAGAGCCACCGCAAATCAAGATACGGAGAGGGTCGGTGTAAGCTAAACCAAAAGTAAGAAACCACCGTAATCAGCAGTTTAGAACGGTTGAGACATACGAGCGTGTTGAGGGAACGGTATCATAGAGCCTCCAGAGGATACGTGCGGCCCGCCAGGACTATGGAACAAAGATACGTCAGCGCGGTGTTGAGTGGTAGTCAGAGGTATCGCATACAGTTATTGACAGCTCCAGGCATGTTAGGCAGCACTTGCACCGTGGCAAAGGTGACCGGATCAAGGATGCGAGCCTCATTATAATAACCTAAAAGACGTTCCATTTAGTAATTTGAGCCACATGGTTACCGAGAGGGTACTAACCAACAAAGACGCGTCCGGACGGCAGCATGGTAAGGAAAGGATAGCTAGAGGGCATTGCATGAGTGAATATGATGATGGCAGGAATGTGAGCAGCATACAGATTATAAGGGTCCGTTCGTTCGAGGAAGTCAAGGTGAACTGTTCCGGCACCTGCAGGCAGAGGCATGATTTCGAGACTAGGTTGAGGAGATGCGTTGCTTCCAGTCTCTCCGCCCATGACCAGAATAGACCCATTGGAAAGGACCAGGGCACCAGGATACCATCTTCCGGCCTGGAAAACCGTAAGAGATCTAGTGAGGGGAATGCCCGCCTTTTGAACGCACCAGTAAGGAAAGTTCGTGGAAATTCTCTTCCCAATCGTTTGTCCCGTTGACCCCAGGAGAGCCGTCCGGCGTATAAAGTCTGACACCAAACGTCGAGTCCAAAGACCATCCTGTATGAAGTAAGATCAACATTTCGTAAAACATTCCGGGCAAAGAGATTATTTCGGACCTCCGACGTTGATTTGTCTTCCGGCTTTATCGGGAAGGATGACACTTCCGGAGCAGAAAACGTCAGTCTGGAGGTTCATTGTACGCCATGCAGCGGAGAAGTTGGAGACCAGACTAAGATCAAGCTCATAAGCTCCTGTAGAGTTTTGGAACCTATACAAGAAAGTCGATTAGAATAGGTGAGTCCACTATGAATACCTCGCAATGCTTACTCGCTCGTGCCATGTTTCTCCAAGAAAGTGACTTTATTGTTGATACCGAGGGTAGCAATGAGAGGAACGACAACGCTGCAAGATAATCAATGAGAACAAGTAAACCTTGCTAGTAGACGCGGACGTACCCAGGGACTACAGAAGGACAATTCGAAGCAGTTCATCCTCCTTGATACAACCACTCACCGAAAAACTGCAAATTGTTAGTAACGGTGATATGGAGATGAAAGACAGCGACATACTTCATAGAATCCAGTGTTTGCAGGTTGGTGCCAGATATTAAGATTTCCGCTCCATGTATATGTTGTAAGTCTTTGGGCACCTAGACCACAAAATCAAGCTTAGCCTTCATCCCTCGGTAACTCCATCAGACCTCGTACCTCCACAAATTTCAATAGGATTCCCAGAGCACTGAGTACTGCAGTCGGTCTCGGGAGCTAAAAATATCCATCAGAAGTAGATCTTATTGCAAAAAAAAGCGTGGCAGCCGTACGAGGGTGCCTTGCCCGGATGTAAGATCGGATACGTCGCCACAGTCTAAATAGATATCCATCAGAACATTGCGGATGGTTTCCTGATATGACTGGTCCAATCTTACAGCATTCGTCTCCAAATTCCATACCAGCAGCGGAATACCCAAAGGCTGAGCATTGACTCGTGCAAGTTTCAGCCGAGTTGTTGAGAGTCAGGATAAGTTGCCATGGAAGAGTCCGGACCCCGTTAACAGTGTCGCTATTATCAGAACGACTCTCAACGCCATATCCAGCTTCAATGAATACTGCTGCTCACGTGAAACACCCAGCGTAGGTCCAGTTTCCAGTCAGATTGGTCTTCTGTACGGTAGGAATAGGGAGAGCGGTAACATTGTTCAAAGAGGAATAGACAGAACTGTTGTGCCGTCCCGATCAGTACAGGGTCCGTTGAACGTTCTTCGTACTCACAGTCGGTTCGGTCCTCCACAAGCTCGCTATGACGGCCCAAGAAAAAAAGAACCTGTCAGGCATATGTCAAATTCAAGCTTGATCAAAACCATACGTTTCATTTCCGGCACAGCCCATATTGCATGTCGAGTCAGCAGCGACGACTGCGCCGTTTACCAGCCTGTTCCCACAATCTATTGGAAAAACGTCCTTTAGCCGAACATTCGAATTGTTGTCCGCTCTGTCAAAAACTCACAGCATTCGTCCTGATGATAAAAACATATGCATCAAGTTTTGTAAATGTGACAAGGGAAAAAAAGGACCTACGCTAAATTCCATTCCCGCGACAGAGAAGTTCTGACTGGCACACAGGTTGATGCATTCTTGGACAGTGTTGTTCGGGTTACCGCCTTCATCGAATTCAAAGACTCGACCATGGGCGCCATCGCTAGCCGTAAAATCAATTGAGTCCAAGCGTAAAGATGTCAAGAGGTGAAGAGAAAGAACATACACATAGCAGGCAATATATTTCCACGGTGTCGGAAGGCCCGATGTCACCGGAAAGACCGGCGCACCTCCGCCTCCGCCTCCACCAGTAGCGATAGGGGGAAGATTGTTGCCGGTGTAATTGTACATCTAGACATAGAGCACAAACATCAGCGCCCAACGCGGACTGTCTAGATCTAGACAAGCTTACGTTGAGACGGTTGGGTCCACCACAGAATTCCGAGGTGTTCCCAGAGCAGACCTAAGAAAGGCAACATTAGACAAGGGCCGGGAACGCAACAGTTGACCCCTACCATGTTGCAGTCGGTGATGGGGTAGGGACGCCTCCATTGATGATTGCGCTTCCACAGACTAGATCAGGCAAGAGCATAAGACATTGTCAGAATCGAAGAAAAGACGATCCCCACAGCATTGATCAGCAAACTCCGTTCCTGCAAATTCATATCCAGAGGCGAAACAGCTGAGGTGCAAGTCTCCACCGTAGTGCTGGCCAGGTTCATCTGAACCGTGAGCGTGCGTTGACCATTTACGCCATCACTGCCGGCGGAGAAAGACAAGATCGTAAATCTTCATGATAGATTGAACCAAGCACCAAGCACGTACCTGTAGCATCCAAGAGAAGTCCAATTACCAACTTTGGGCACTGTTGTAGGAGGAGCTGGTGGTGTTTTACCGGAGTTGAATACGTTCAGACGGTTAGCGGCGCCTACATATGATAAATTGATCAGAAAAGAGGGGATCACGCGAAACGGAGAAAAAAAGAACGGGGCTCAGTACATACCGCAAACTTCCTTTGCATTTCCGGCACATGGGTATTACAGTCGGTAGCAGGAGTTGTTGTAGCATTATTCTGAATGCGGTTATCGCAATCTATGAACACAAAGAATCAGGGATATTCGGTTCAGGGATATTCGGACATAACACCACGTGGACTCACAGCATTCATCTCCAAATTCCACGCCAGCTAGGACCCAATTATTGGTTCCGCAAAAGTTGATGCATTGTTCGATTGTCATCCCAGTTCCATTGGCGAAATTCGCGCCGTTTAATGTACGCGCTCCGACGTTATCACTTGCGGAAAAAAAAATGACAGATATGGGTACGGGAATCAAACGCGAACAATCATAGCCGTGACGTACGTGTAGCATCCTTGAGATGTCCAATTCGCAGGAAGAGTTGTTGGGATAGACTGTCGACGGTGGTGCCGCCGAGTCGTATCCGGTGTCAATGAGTGTGAGTTGAAGCGAGAGATAACTAGTGGACAGAAAGCGGTTTAGCTTCGAGAGCAGGCGCGTCGAGAGCCGGATCGTGAACGTACATGAGCGAATGTAAGAGCAATCGCTATCGCGAAGGCTTTAGGGGAAGGCATAATGTCCCTGGCTGACCGTATTGGAACTGGCCTGGTGAAAAGGAAGGTGGAAGGGTTGACACGTCGAGCTTTTATACTTCTAGCCTTGATTGTCGATCAAGTCTGTCGAGGTACCAGCGCTGTAGCCTCCTTAGCCGCGGAAGGAAAGGGTAAAGATCACGTTTTGGGAAGAAATTTTTGCCTCTTACTCTTGCTTATTTAGTGTCATGCTTCCAAACCTTCGCTTCCACCCAGATTCAATGGGCTCTCCGAGGAGAAACAAGGGACGCAGCGAAGTTTGGTGCCCAAAGGCTCTGCTAAGTTACGAGAAAGGATAATCTGTATAGCGTTTTTTCTTGCATATGTGCCGAATTTCAAAACATTGTAAATCTATGCCGCGACAGTTAGCATGAGCGCACGTCTATAACTTCCTTGCGGGGAAATTCACAAGATAGCTATACTTACACCATCTCCGGAGTCCACGTTCTGTTATGCTCGCTTCTTCATCAGCCTATGTGCCTTTGTTCATGAGTTGCTGGTTTCTGAGAACTGGGAAAAGTTTTGCATCAGGAACACAAGCAACCAAACATATCACTGGGCTATGCCTACCCCCTTAATTCTCGACGTCGTACATCCATTTAAGATGTTGATCAACAAGAAAACATTCATCACAAATGCACAGCATGGCGGAGAGTTACATACGGCGCAGGTAATCCCATTCGGTAAAGAGGCAGAAAACCTAGATGCGAAGCGTTACTCTCCGGAGCTCCAGCGGGAACACAAAGACCCTACCATAAACTTCGATACAATGTTTTGTGGAAGTGACGACGCTTCTGATTCAGAATAAAGCACAATCGAGGGGTAAGTAACAGTCGGACCAAATGAGCGTGAATCACGAGATTTATAGAGTCATTACAGATCTGGTGAAAAGAGGTTAGTACGATGCTGCAATTTTTTGACGGACATGTCAAAGATAGCAAGAAAGACATACATAAGCCTAACAAGACCCTTTGCTGAAGAGCTGCCGGGTGCAGTTTCTTGAGCGGTACAGCTTGCATGGGAAGGAGAGACCTTTGTGTTGCGATCTGGCCCAACACGAGTTCTGGTCTTTTTTCTTTCAAAAATAAGTTCTAGCCCCAAAAATAGAACGAAAAAAAATGAAGGCAGCCAGACACTGATAGATGGAACACACAAGTAGGATAATGACCTAGTGACTCGGTGCGTCCCCTGACCAGGAACGTACGATTTATGCAGGATGAAACTGATAACAAGATGGAAGCGAAAGGGAACACTTGTCGGATAGTTTCAGCCGAAAACACCACCATCACAGGTCAAGGCACTGTCAAGTCCTGTCAAAAGAATTTGCTTGATGTCCACAGTCCAAATGCTTTGATCAGTGAGCGAGAGAAACAAAAATATCCTTCTTCTTCTTCTCCCAGCACTCAACGCTGGCCATCCAATCCTGGTTTCCCGCCGCTGATCGGATGAAGACTTTGAGGGCGTGGGGGACCACAGCGAGATGGACAAGGTTGA
>JAACJN010000497.1:0-21245 GCA_013368555.1 Collybiopsis confluens
CAAAGTCATCCCCCACTTCTCAGCACACTCCTCCACCGCCCCCTCCGCCTCATGCAGCTGCTCAGACTCCTGGGAATTCTCATAGCTCCTCAACGACCATCGACATTGCAGCTATTATCCGAGAAACACTCGCGCAAATGAGAACCAACAATCAGTTCCCACCAACTCAGCCATCTCCAGTCACACATCAATCCCAACGACGTACCAATCCTTCCCCCAGGCAGGGAAGTCGAAACTATGATAGCAATCTCAAGCAAACTGCACTCAATGACCTCCCTCTAGCTGCTAAACGTTCATGGAAGGTATCTAAATTAGTCACCTACTGATTTATAAACTAACTGCCTTGTCAAGATGCACATGCGTGCATGCTTTCTGCGCATCACCGGACAGCCCGCCATCAATAACTTTGCAGGATATTCTCCGGTTGAAGACAAGATGGCTATTGATTTTGGGGAGGGAAGAGCACCGGGGCCAGAAGGTGCAAATGCTCAGCGACTATACCTCGGTGTTGGGTGGCGGCAAGCAGCCTGGAACCAACAAGTTGTCGCGAGCATGGCTGAATCCATAATCAGGGACACTGACGGGCTACAGCCAATGCTGACAATTGATGTAGTGAAGGCTGCGCTATGGGGTTATCTTGTACAAGCTCAAGCCTCCTGGATTGCGCCAAAACCGCGTGTACACAAGAGCGGACTGCGTATGGAAGATCAGGGCGAAGCTGCTATTCGTCAAGGGAAACAGGCCTGTCGACGTGAACAATCTACACGAATCAACTCCCTTAAAAAGGAGGTGAGTATCTATGATGTATATTCCGTTATCGTACCCATGCATCCGCCTAGAAATATGAATTTCGCCGGGATGGGATTTCGGCCTTACTTGGTGACCCTTCCCAGGACCAAATTACCAAAAGGAAATGGGAGATGATGGCGGAAATCAATACAGCTTTGCAGATCGAAGGGCAATCGTCGGAGGAGAGTGATCATGATCAGGACTGTCCTCCAAACGGGTCTCGCCCCCTCAAAGTCACTCGACCACGCTATCGACATCCTGTTATTAGTGAACTAATGGGTCATTTAGACTCGGCCATTGGCATCCATCGTGAGAATACTGCTCGGGGTTCTGGCAAACGGCTCAGAGCGAAACATGCCCGCATTCGCATTCGAACACCAGCAACAAGTGTACGCACTGTAAAAAGTAGTTTGCCAAGGAATCTCTATGATCCCGTCTTCTTGGAAACCCTCACACCGGCTATGCGTGCTCAGGTCAAACCTCATGATACAGAAATTGCCCAATTTTCCCACTACACAGCAGAGTCCAGCAGAATGCAGGAATGATCAGAAGTTCGTGAGGAGAAGGTGCGTGCTAGGGCATGATCTGTGTATTCAACAACTGATTAAAGTAACTCTGATTAGAATTTGATGCTCTGTTTGTCGACACGCTTGATGCGGGTACGTCAGGCTCAGGACGCGCTTGACGCAGGTGCGTCAGGCTCAGGACGCACCCGCGGCCTTTTGGCTGTGCTGAAATGCCGTATTTCAATCCAACTTTTGTATGCAGAGAAAGTCCACACGAAAACTCTCATTTCAGACAGAAAATTGGGCTCGCTGAAAGCTGGGCTTTCAAGCTCCTTTCATTGTTACTGAGACATGTAGTTTTTGCTATACCGAAATTATCTATGAATTTTCAGTATTCTGTATAACTTTTAGTTACGACAAAATATCTACATTCATTACTCTTATCTTTCCTGCCGAACTACTGCCCAAAACACAAGCATTCAACTGAGCCTTCAGCTTGGTCAAAACCGGTTATTTCGGTCCAGCTGTCGGGCTTGCCAAAATGTGGACCGGAAATTGCCGTTTTGGTTAAAAAATCAGCTCGACTGATTATTGTTACATTCCCGTGTGCTACTTATCACCATCGTTTACATTCTTATTGACAGATTATTATTTTATAATGACTGACTATCACCACCGCAAATACATAAATCCCACGGCTGATACCATTTATTAAGCCTAGGACGACAGCGGAAGTTATTGCTCTCACCATGTCGCCTGCATCCGACGATTTGCTAAAAGCCAGCGAGGCCATCTACAACTCGATTTCTGATAACGAGCACAACCGACTAGACCAAGCTGTCAAAAACAACCCTATGGTAGAGCTTCTCCTTCGATTGGAACAGCATTTAAACCCCCAGTGTCAATATGTGGTCCTTTCCGCCATTTGTCAAAGTGCGGCAGAGTACGGCTTAAAATCTCTCGGGCTTCAAGAAGCAGAAAGGCTGATTGCACAGTATCCCCAGTTGGGCAGTGCAGTGAATGAGGCATGGATACAAGGGGCGCATTTCAAGAAGATACGAGGCATCCGTGAGTTGCATTCTCTAAGCCCATATTGTTGATTATCTCACGACCATACAGCTCTCCTGAGGGTGAACCCGCAAGACGCGACCGGGAGTACAACTAACGAGCCGCTATACCAGGCAAGCGTTCGGGGTCTGTGGCGTTCCATTCCGTATCTTTTGCACATCTATCTCATCGATTCATGAACAGTTACGGAGAGATCTTGGGATCACAGCTACATAGGGCAGGCATACCTTGCATTAGAGAGACATATCACGGAGTATCGCAAAAATGTGGACAATAGTTATGCCCCTTATTGCGCTATCGTTCAGTCGACCGGAACAGGGAAGTCGAGAACAGTGGATGAATTCAGTAAATACCACTTTGTGGTCCCACTGAACCTCCGAAAACCGAGCGCCGAAGGTGTGCATGGTAGTCTCTCTCTCCGAGTGCCAATAACCGGACTTGTCGTATTCTAGGATTTCCTCCCTCAGACGCACAAGTATACAACTTCCTCGCAAGCGATTCGGTTCACGGGTTAGCCAAACGAGACCTGGATCAACAAGTGGAAGCATTCATGATTGCGCTATTCGAGAAATGCAATGAGGTTATCAAACGAGCTGTTGGAGATCATCCAGGCGAGAACTGGCTTGAAACTTCAAAGGCCGCTATATGGTTTCGGGAGAAGATGACTGAAGGTCAGTCATTCGGCAGTCAAGGTGCCTATCGCATACAATTTTACGATGATGTGATAAAAAATGCGAACAAGGTCAGTGAATCTAAAGCTTTATGCTTTAAGCCGTCTCCGACTCATAGTAACACAATACAGATTATTCCAGAGGCGGACCAACCAAAACCAAAGAAAGCCAGAGATAGCGACCCAAGTAAATCTCAATCGCTGGCGTTTTCCTTTCTGACGAAACCTCACAGCCCGAAATCCTCTTGTCTACAGCAAGGCCAAAGAACTGACGGAAAACTGGAACGAGACTTCTAATGTAGTCATATACTTGGCTTTCGACGAAGCCCACTCTCTGACCCGACGGATGAGAGACACAGGCAAAGTCACGGAGATAGGGGCAGATGCGGACCCGCCTCCATTGTATTACCTTCGAAAGGTCCTACGGGCCTGTAGGCTCTTGCCTTTGTTCGCCATCTTCCTTTCGACCACGGGCAGAATCGATCAGTTCATACCACCCAAGGAGGATGACGATTCGGCACGATTACAAAGCGGAGAACTTCGGCTGATCCCTCCGTTCTGTGCTTTGGGTTGGGACCATGGAGCACTCCCTGTTCCTGCCAAGATGAAGCTTTCCTCTGTGGCCTCTATAGAGTATAAAGCTAGTCTGGGGCGTCCTCTGTGAGTATCTTCTCGTCAACCCTCAGTTCTTCCTACTTGACGTTGTCTGCTAGCTTTGCATTTCGATATCGCACAGCTCTTAACTTGAATGACCCAGACCGCAAAGAGATCATCGACAATATCGTATCTTTTACGGCGCAAAAACTAATCAGACGCGACACTAACCACAGACCTGATAGGTTGACACGTGATCAGGAGTTGGCGTGCTTATCAGCCCGTCTACCAATAGAATTCATGTCGTCCATACCCACTCAAGCTGAGAAGGATCAGATCGGTAAGCACATGCGCGTCTGTTTATTGGTAGACGAAGGTTTTCTCCGCTTCACGTCGTTCAATCCTTCGGAGCCAATCGTTGCAGAGGGCGCCTACAACCTCATGTACGACAATAGACTGAGCTTCAACGCACCGCAAGCTCTTTCCAATATCCTTCATGGCTTTTCCGTTCATCAAGGCGATCGTGGCGAGCTCGTGGCAATGCTCCTCATCACTCTTGCTCGAGACTCCGCCGTTTCCTCCTCCTCCAATGGTGTTTGTGGGGTTGTTGAGTTTTTGCAGAAGCTCATCTACCAACCTACGCAGAGCTCCGATCATTTCTCCCTATTAATGGGGATCAAACCATCTGTCTATCAGGGCTCAAAGGATCAGAATACCACGCTCGAGAGTGCATTTCGCAAAATCCAACTTCACTTCAATCACTTTGTCAAACGGCAGCAGCAGGATCATCTTAGCGACGAGGTCCTACGGGGATTCATCGCTCGGTGTGCGGCAGTCATGGGCGCCAATAACCAGTCTGGAATCGATCTCGTTGCTCCAACTGTCTTGGGTGATGAGCTGAGCAAGAGCTCCCAGGGGTTCATTATGTGGCAGGTTAAGAACGATGACAGTTACACCGCGAAGATTCAGACCGATCTTTTTGAAAAGATGGATCCTGTCAGGATGGGCTTTCTTGGCAAAGATGAGCGGCTTGCGACGCCAATCATACGAATTGTCTTTGCTTTGGCTGGTAAAACGCCCGCCATCTGCTACGTTCAGACCCAAAAGCAACGGAATTTTACATCGTACGATATCTGGATTTCGGGGCTCTCATCAAAGGTGTTCAATGTGGTTAGCCCGTCTGACGAAGCAACTTGGAACACACTACTCGATGTTTCTCAACGCTGGAAAGCAATGTATAGGCATAAGGATACAAACACAATGAAGTTGATGAAGAACATGAACCCTATGGTCGCGAACGACGAAGATTTTTGGGAATTCAAGTACCGAAACCACTTATCTGAGCCCTCTTCCCCCATTTCGACCGTTATATAATTGACTGTGTGTTTTCTTCAGTGTTTCTTTGGAGTTGCTAGTGTGCATTAACTCAATGTATAATATGACGCTGCTGGCCTTGTGTGGTTGAACAAACCGTTTGAAAACTGAAAATTTTCCTCGTGCTTCAACCCTTTCTAGAGCCAGGCTAAAAGTGGACCGTGGTCAGGCTCAGATATCTCTCAATCTGTGCTTGAGTGAGCTTCTGATATTATTTACGGCTTTGTTACCATATCTCTTTCGTGCCATGCGGCAGTCCAGTTGCGTCGTTCACCATTTTACCGGTACAATGACTCCACGAGCCAGAAGATTTTCCAGGACAGCATCCTTCACAATGTTAACGCTGCTTAAAAGGTTGGGAGAAGAATGAGCAGTGATATTTGGGTACTGGTTTACCCGGCTGGGGTAACAATACTACTCTACGTACGCCATTCGAGAAAAGATTCGACAGCCGTTTCGATCAGAAGTGAGTTTGCCCCGCCCCAGTTGCCTAACGCGATGCCAATTTGTTGTTTCAGTACAGATTTCAAGCTGGCTTTGGAAAATGTATCCGACCCCCGGAGAGATACCACCAAGGGGAATCCGGCGGATATCCGTCGGCTCAGTGATAACGACGCGACGCGACGCGTTAACTGATGCAACGTGACCCCGTGACCTCCTCATCTTACTCAGAGGAACTCATTCAAAGCTAACAAAGCTAAATTGTACGTTCCATTGATTGGTCTGGTCTTTCGGCGCTCGCTTCCAGGAAAAAGCACGTGACTGTTCCTTTTGTTATTTTCTTATCGTTGTGGCATTTCCCGTTTAAACAATAAGAGCTGACGTCCACAAGCTGTCAAGCCTTTCTTTCTGTTTTTCCTAAGCCATGCATATAAAAAGCTCGGCTCACAAACAGATCTGTATCCCAGGCTTCCTCCCGTCTACAGGTTGAAAATGACTTGCGCAAAAATCATTTTCCCTGCACCCCCACCAACGACGAACACGCTTTCGACTCGGCAGCGGTCCCAGCTGTTACGCTCGACCCAAAAGATCGGTCGAGTTCTGGGTATTACTATTGTGAGAATAAGAGATTAAGATAATAGTATTGTTGTTTGTAGGCTTCAGTACAAGCCTTATATACCTAAGTACATGTATCTAGAAGGTTCTACTATGTACTATGAGATGTAAGTAGAGGAATAGCAGCGAAGATAATAGAAAGTAATAGAAAGTTCTAGTTTTTGCACTTGCTTACTGAGCGAATCTACAACAATTACTCCCCAACTCATCGATGTCTATAATAATACTTCCTCCAAGTCGACTTTTTTCTCGTTTGCTTTGTCTTTCCGAGGCTGACGAAACGATTATTATATAGCTTCGGACGAGGACGATAGCAGTTTGTATGACCGTAGACGAAGAGGATCCATAGATTCTCAGATCTCTTCCAACTCTGGACGATGGAACAGCACCCGCAGACGGCCTTCCTCACAAACATCTTCTCTGGCTTCACGTATCACCACCCGCTCTTCATCCAGCGAAGATATCACCCTAAACAGCGATGCCAAACCCCTTCTCCGGCTTGCTCTAGCTTCTTCCCCAAATCTTGCGGACGATCTTCGTCAACGCTCCTCTTCACCGTTCACAGACAGCGATACCGAATCCACATTGACCTCTGACCGGGACCTGCGATACACCATCCGACCCGCGATAGAGCCATCCTCCCGAGACTCCTTCATGTCCGTTCCATCGTTCAACATCCCTTCCAACAATAGTCTGCGTTTAGCAAAGATGGAACGAATCCGGAAAACGCTCGGAGATGACGTTCCTCTTCATTTGGTATTTCCACAATGTGAAGAACAGGAATATGAATATGATGAAGAGACTGACTCCGAGTCGTCTACGTTGTCGTCTTTTACTATCTCGAATCCTACCCCGCTCAAATCTACAACAACATCCGTAACGATCCGCTGGAGACCTCTTCCCCCTCTCCCAACCGACGCCTATCCCATTCCTCGGTCTACGACAACGACGACGACGAGCCGTTCTAGCTCTAGACTATCCCATCCCCGTGACTCTCTCCTCATCCAGACCTCTGCTCCTCGCCAGGCACAAAAAATCAAGCGAAAACCCGTTCCCAAACTCGATTTGGATGATGAAGAGCGGCTGGAACCCATACTCCTACCCCTACCCGGCCTAGACCTGTCTGGGTGTACATGTACTTGTTCTACACCAGCTGCGGTTGTTGAAAGAAGAAGGGCAAGGGAGAGACTGAGTCTCATTTTACCCCATGAGCATGATGATATTGATATTGATATCCATATCAATAACGACGACGACGACGACGCACTTGTCACCCCCGATTCGGAAGTTGGCGGTCCTAGTCCTATATCCGCGTGGTTCAGCGATGTGAGTGGAGGGGCAGACGATAAGGCCTCGTCTTCGGACACGGCTTGTTTTCAGAATTACTTGAATTATGAATTTCACCAGAGCTGTTGATCGATGGTCCTTTTTTTTCTTTCTTTACTATCTCGATGTCGCGACGATGATCGTCCTGGGACGATAGGATGATTACTTGCTCTCTCTCTCTTTCCCCCCCCCCCCCCCCCATTCTTTTTTTTTCTGCTATTTTGTCTTTGCTCTATTCTACGCTCGACGCTTGATGCTAGACGCTAGATAGGTTCATACTTTCTGATTGGTTCCCTACCCTCTGTATCTATTCACCCTCTCCCCTCTCCTCCATTTCAAACCTTGTCCTCTCAATTCCTTTTTCACGATTCAACACGAAAAATCACAAAATTGCAAACGCACGTACATACCCATGCATTCACACCCAGATCCTCACACACACGCGTTCCATGTATAGCATCCTTTATTCCGCCAACTTTTAAATACTCCGACACTGTTCTCGGGTTCTTTCTTGTGCTTGCTTGTTTTTTTTTCCTTCCTTCGTACATGTATTTTTTGCGTCTCTTCTCAAATGTGTAGGTGTATAAGCCTCATCGTAACATAATTACTTTACCGATGATAATAAACGAAAAAAAAAAATGAACCAAGATTCTTATGTAAATCTGAGCAAGTTCGATCCTCTCCTCGCACCCAGCAATACTTATAGTTACTGTAACGGCGGATTGCGACCACTCACGACGAAACGAAAGTCACAATGACAGCGGTGGTTTTTTTGGATTAATTATTGAATTCACAAATTACGAGTAAAAGGAGAGAATTACAGAGGGTGAGTACAATATTGAAAAGAATACACAAAGATTGTACACATACAACATTGAATGTCAAACCAGAGGAGAGCGTCGCGATTGATTATACATATATATAGATGATTCAGGAAAGAGTCCTGGATGAGAAAAGAATGAAGAAAGAGGAAAGGAAAGGAGAGTGATTCGAAATTCCGTATCGCAATATACTATCTGATTGTTCATAAACCCCATAGAAGAGAGACGTAAAGCCTGCCCACATGCTCACTCTCTACGCCTCTCGCATCCCCTCCGGCCTCAACGAAGGCATCTTCATCGGTAAATTCTCAATAAATTGTGGAGGTTGATGCCATATCTCCGCCCTCTGATACATATAGTTCATCTCTGAAGCAGGTGCAGGCGCGAAAGGGTCCAGAGGGTTCGTCTTCGTTGTACCCGCTTTTTCCTTGCCCTTCGTCTTCGCCCCTATGAAAGGGTTGAAAACGTTCAGGGATCTAGATTTCGTCTTGTTCGAGTCATTAGGTGTACGGTCGTGTGTAGACGTCGAAGGTGATCTTGACCGCAATTCGGTAGGTGATCTCGAGAGTAAAAAAGAAGGTGAGGGTGAGGGTGAGCGCGAGGGTGACAAAGTTGTTGTCCGCAACTCGGTAGGTGACCGTGTGGTCGATCTTGAGAGCAAAAAAGAGGGTGAAGGTGAAGGTGAACGACTGAGTGAGAAATGGAAAGAAGGGGATGGATGATCTGTAACTCGGTCGGATTATCCGGGCTTGCCAAGTGTCACGGTCACGTGCTGCGCGTTGACGCGGTAATTACATAACATGCTTACATAACATGCTCATCGTGGCGTGGGTTCGAATCCCACTCTCATCATTTTTGAACCTTTTTGAACGTTTATCCATTATCCCCGAGTGTAGATACCTATTTAGTCCATATCTAATGTAATGTTATCTTTGATTGTACGAGCCATAGTTCGCCGTTGCTTCTCCTTGGTTAACTCACCCCCGACTTTCTCTACTTGATCAAAAGTTCGTTTCAGAAGTTTCCCCAGCTGAGGATGGACTCCTTGAGCCTCACTAGCGATATTGATCATGTCTTCGAAAGCTCGCCGCGTTTTCTCAAGAGATTCTGGTGAGAAAGACATCTGACAGATGCCATCAGTTGTGCCAAGTCAAATGGTAGGGAAAACAATGCAAAATACCTTCGAGGGTGAGTGATCACGCATATTTCTGATACTTTCTCGCTCGGCAGAAGATAGTGTTATACCGACGTATTTTGGATGGTGTTTGTGGGTCAGATTGATACGTGCTTCACCAGGGCACCCTTCCCTCATTGTGATACGAAGCCATCCGCTGCAAGGATACCGCTGCATGTTGTTGCGCGACCGCTGCTTGTTGACATCTGGATGAAGGCGTGACTTCGTCGCTTGTTCAGCATCAAACTGGGCACAAAAAAACTGGAAAGTCTTGATGTTATTGTCCGTTTTGTTGTTGTGAGTTGTTTTATAACTGGATGCTTTGAGTATGCTTCATAATTGCCAAATCTTAAAACTTACATGAAGCGGAAGTCAGTGATACTCCAAACTGTTCGTGCTACATGACGTGCAACTGCGCCAACCTCGAGTTTTTCTTTGTCTTTGTCCTCTCTATCCTCCAACTTAAGCTTGTTCTCTTCCGTATACTCCTCGGCATCTGCCTCCACCTTGAAACAGAGATCCTCAAGATCAACAATGTGATTGAGATCAAGGGAGGTACTCTTCGCCTTGTTGAGAATTGCCTTGAACTGATGCCAATCCACATTGTTCTGGGGCTCAGATATCTCTTGGAAAACTACCTGGACATTTTCCTTGTTGTTTGACGCGTTTTCGACGCGTCTTTTCTGGGCAGTCGCTTTGTCGCGCTCGTGACAGTCTTGACACTTTTTTAGATAAGATAAATTCTTTTTCTTGGGAAATGTCGCGACTTTGCCCTGGTATTGACAATGTGAGCACTTCCTAATACTATCTGGATCTATTTGGTATTAGCAAGAGCAAGTGAGAGTCTTATTTGGCATACCTTCCATTGGCATTGAGGATGTGCGAGCTGTACTTGGGCGTTATTTTGGCGCCGAGGTCATTTTCTTTGGTCATCGTGCTCACTAATTTTTTCTTACAAGCCTTTTACATATCATAGGCTACCATTACTTCTGTATACACTATTTTACTATCTTTCTTGCTGCTAGAGCATGCGTACTGGCATTGGTTCGTATTCAATGGGCCGCGGAAATGGAGCAAGGATCAATCTCGTGACCCGCCAAATTTCATTGAGGCGAAGATGGGGTCCATCAGGCGAATAGATAGGCGGCGTGTCGCTCTTTGGAGCAAAGAACAGATTGAGCTCGTCGAGATGAGAAGCAAGCTGCAATCCATTTGGGAACGTGACACCGACGCTCGAACACAACCGCCAGAACAAATATTCTCTGAGTAAATGATCATTCAAGATAAAAATACTTTACAGCTCAGCCCAACCATTATCCGACATGTCCTCTCCGCCACTGACAATGGCCAAAGCAAAGACGATGACACTAGCACCGAGCCTCATCCCGAATCCCCGATACAGCTGACCTATACCCGTATTCTTGAACAACCCTCCTTCATCCTTCAAACTTTCAGCCGCAGGCTGCTCGTTGACGGTATTAGCCTCCTTCGCACCACGACTCGCTCGCCTCTTTTTCGTACCATAGCCGCGACGGTTGACAGGGACATCCGAACGCTCCTCAGTCACAATCCGCCATAAAGCATCAACGACACCGTGATAAGGCATCGGCCTCAAACTGACGCATCCCGCGACCGCAGGTTTCCCCTGTCCGCTACGTCCCCTCTTCTGTACCTGCAGTCTCCTTCTAACAGTCTCAAACGGCAAGGTAATTAGTAAACCAACACAGCTCCCTGCCAGCTCCGCAATTCCCCACGCGAGAGGATTGTTTTCCTCGGTGATATGGCGGGCACCGACATAGGATGCTATCATGCCTGGGAGGGCTAGTGCGACTAAGGGACGGAGGGTACAGTCAAGAATGGTGGGGAAGAGAAGGTGCGGGTGAAGGTAGAGCCCTTTGACTCCACCTTCGTCCCGGAGGATTTGAGATAAGGCGTCTAAAGGCCCAGTGTAAGATTTATACCGGGGAATAAAGGATTGGACAATGAGTCGGGTGCGAATGAGGTCTAGGGGGAGAGGACGAGACCGGTGAGGAGATGGGAGGTTACGGCAATCGGAAGGAGAAGCACGGGTTGATTTTGCTGGTAGAGCGTTGCAGCCGCGGGGAGGAAGAGGGAATGGAGGGTGCTATGTATTATGGGTTGGAGGGTTGAGGAGAGGACTTCGGTTATGCAGGATGTCAAGAGGCCTAGGAGTTCATGAAGAATTAGCTGAGAACAGAGATAGTATGACTAGCTTTACCTTTCCATAGAGCAAGCCACCCTTCACCGCGAAAACGACCTATGCGTTTGATCATTCCCCATACACCGTCTTGCGGTTCGATGGGCATGATGTACTCTGGACGTGAATCGTCATCGTGAGTTGGTTGTTGGTTTCGCATTAGGAGGTTGCCGTCTCTAGGAATTTCATGACGGGCTCTCTGTGTTGAAGGTACACCGGGATCGGCGAAATATGATTCATCCTCGCCGTCGGAGTCGCTTGTCTGTGGTTGACAGATGTAACATCGGTAAGAGTAGAAAAAATGGAATTAACGCTACCTCATCCTCCTCGGGAACTTCTTGTATAACGCCCGAGTCTTGCACATCCCTCGGAACATATTGAACTTGCAAAAGTAGTTTGCCGACCTCCCAAGGCATAGCTATGGCCGTACTAGCGTATTGCAACATGGCAGATGCCAGAACGGTTCTGAGGACTTGGACCACGTTGATATCTGCCACCGAGACATCGTTCAAGTCTGGAGACAGGTCAAAGATTGAATTATGAGGGGGTCGAACGGCAGCTTTCCAGGTGCTGGGACCTGGCGAGCTCACCGCGGCTGCTGAGTTTAGCGGAGCATTAGGCTGAGTGGCTGCCGTAAATGACCAGGATGAAGAAGGGTCAGAGTAAAGATCTCGAATAGAGGAGGAGGAGTTCATTGCATTGTTATGAGTTTTGGGGAGAGCACAAACTTATGCGTCATCATTCGGCACCCGCGGCAAGATTCCCCATAGTTCTCTGCCGTGACGGACCGGTCCACCTCTTGCGCAGCAGATGCTGTGGGCTGTCTTTAGGCTTCATATGGACACCGCATTCGTTACCGCCATAAGCAGACTGACTGCCATTCGAGAGAATCCTCCGCATTCTGCGTTTCTGCCTAAGAAATTTGCTGCGGGGCGTCTCAAATAAGCGCCCAATTGACATCATCCTCGTGCATCATTTAGCCCTTCATTCCAGTGTCCTCTTAGTCTTACCCCCACCATCCTTTTCTTCTTTCTTCTTTTCCACCATGTCCGCCGTTCCCGATGGCAATGGTGCACAGGACGGTGCCACCGCCGCTGCCGTTGACGATGTATTCAAGGACGACGCCAGCAAAGGGCGCGTCGCTGTTCACACCTTTGACCCAGAAGCTTCACCTGCTCAGAAAGCCGCTGGAGCAGCCAAAGCCAAGGAGAACTTGAAAGGAATCAAACCGAAGTCGGAGCACGACGGTGAACGAGGTTAGTCGTTATCCACACTCTTCGCGCCCTTTTTGACACTAATCGGTGGCACAGAGGTTCAGATTGACCTCGGCAATTCAAATGTGATTCCAACTATCAATATCCAGGACGTCGACGGAGAAAAGAAAATTCAACAAAAAGATGCACCTCCTGCACCTTCTGCCACATCCTCTGACGAGACGACCGCATCACTGCCGGGCGCGTTTCCCTCAGGCCCAGCTCCAAGCATCCCCGAATGGTATCAGGTTGGCTGGCGGGCAGTCTCCGGCATCGATCGACCACCGTTACCTGAAGGCGAAGAAAAAGAGCGCTCGGTTCTTCAACTTTTCCTCAGCGAACAATTCTATGGCGATTGGTACCATAACGCTGCCATCATTGTCTTTGTGAGTACAGGTCCACCTGCTTCCGCTGACGCCACTCACGCCATGATTAATAATGCGCTTTGTTTTCGTTCTAGGCCGTCTTCGCTTCTCATTTCCTAACACGTTTTCATTTCGGATGGGGCTGGCTATTCATCATCCTCGCGATATGCAATACGTACTATACAACTTCCATGGAACGGACTCGAAGGCAGTCGCGGGATGATATTCAGAGAGAACTCGTAAAGTCGCGTCTGGCTTCCGAACATGAGACGGCGGATTGGATAAACAACTTTTTGGATCGGTTCTGGTTGATTTACGAACCGGTTCTCTCCACGACAATCATTAGCTCCGTCGACCAGATTCTTAGTACCAATACTCCCGCATTCCTCGACTCTCTCCGTCTCAGCACGTTTACGCTCGGTACTAAAGCCCCGCGTATCGACAAAGTTCGAACGTTCCCGAAAACCGAAGATGATATTGTCATGATGGACTGGGGTATCTCCTTCACACCGAATGATGTCTCAGACATGACACCCAGGCAAGTCGCCGGAAAGGTTAACCCCAAGATCGTCCTCTCGGTACGCGTAGGAAAAGGTCTCGCGACAGCCGCTATGCCCATCCTTCTCGAAGACATCACCTTTAGTGGTCTCATGCGCATTCGCATGAAGCTCATGTCCAACTTTCCTCACGTCCAAATTGTCGATATATGCTTCTTGGAAAAACCTGTAATCGACTATGTCCTCAAGCCTATTGGAGGAGAGACCTTTGGTTTCGATATAGCTAATGTGCGCCGTTTCACATATAACCTGTCTTGCTTCCCTATTGAATGAGCTTTTTAGATTCCGGGCCTGTCAAGCTTCATCCGAGACATGACACACGCTACGCTCGGGCCGATGATGTACGATCCCAACGTGTTCACTCTAAATTTGGAACAGCTGCTTTCAGGCACACCTCTCGATTCCGCGATTGGTGTGCTCCAAATCACCGTCATTTCAGCGAGGGGAATCAAGGGCACCAAGATCGGTGGAGGAACCCCCGATCCGTATGTCGCGATCGCCATCAACAACCGTGCAGAGCTGGCGCACACAAAATACAAGTCGAACACGTGCGTGGCTTATGTAACCCGATATTGGTAACCCCGCTAACTCGTCGCATACGACAGGTACAATCCAACATGGATGGAAACTAAATTTCTATTGGTCAATTCATTGTCTGAATCGCTCAATCTGAACTTGTACGACTTCAATGACCACCGGAAGGATACGTTGCTCGGCACAGCTACGTTTGAGCTCGCTCAGCTGCAGGAAGATGCTCTGAGGGAAGGGTTGACTTCACACCTTCTGAAGGACGGAAAGGATAGGGGAGAACTCAAGTACGATATCTCTTTCTATCCCGTTCTGAAAGCCGAAGAAGGACAGGAGGTTCCCGATACCAGTTAGTCCCCTCCCCTTATTTGCTCATCGGCCAGTTAACCCAATCCATCTTATCAGAAGTTGGAATCGTACGTCTTACGATTCATCAGGCAAAAGAACTCGACCATACCAAATCTCTCTCTGGAGACCTTAATCCCCTCGCCAAGGTTTACGTCGGGAATTCCAAGACAGCGATTCACGCCACGAAATGTATCAAACACACCAACAGTCCCATCTGGGAGGAGCCCCACGAGTTCCTCTGCGCCGACAAGAATACGTCCATTATCACCGTCAAAGTCATTGACGATCGTGATTTCCTCAAGGATCCTGTCGTGGGGTATATGAGTGTCAGCCTGACAGATTTATTGGCTGCGAGAACTGAAGCAAAGGATTGGTTCCCGTTGAGCAATTGCAAGAGTGGGAAGATTAGGGTTAGTGCGGAATGGAAGCCATTGAATATGGAGGGTAGTTTGGCAAGCACTGATCAGTATACACCGCCCATTGGGGTCGTGAGGTTGCATTTGGATAAGGCGACGGATGTGAAGAATGTTGAGGCTACTTTGGGAGGCAAAGTGCGTTTTCTGGTTCTATCTGTTGGGATCTATTCTAATGCACCTTTTATTTTTTATTTTTTGGTAGAGTGACCCATACGTTCGTGTTCAAGTGAATAATGTCACCAAGGGCAGGACAGAGGTCATCAATAACAGTCAGTGTATCGAACATTCACATTGCTTGTGTTGACAATTTATCCCTAGATTTGAGCCCCGTATGGGATCAAATTATCTACATTCCCGGTACGTCCCAACAGGCTTCAAGCGGGGAAGAGCCCTAACGATCATGTCAATAGTACATTCTCTGAAGGAGACGCTGCTGTTGGAATGCATGGATTATCAGCATTTAACAAAGGTAATTTTCCAGCCATCAAATGCGTCCTTTTGCTCAGCCTTACCTAATCCATAGGACCGCTCCCTCGGCTCTGTAGAACTACATGTCGAAGAGCTCGCAGCCGAACACAATGATATCGAGTTCCCGTACAAATCCACCGGGGTGAAAGATGCGACAGACCCCATCCGGCTCGACAAAGGCGGAGGGTACAAAGGAACCTTGCACTTCAAAGCAGAATTCGTACCTGCGCTCAAGCTCAAAGGCGGTGTTCAGTTCGACGATGTTGGAGTTTCTGCTTTGACCAAAGGGGCCACTTCGACAAAGGATTCTTCTGATGCTGGGTCGTTCAAGAGCGCTGGGTCGAATAAGTCTGACGAGAATGGCCAAGAGGTTCCTGACGGTGTTACATTCTCTGAGTCACACACAAAAGATGCCAAGTTGACGGATACCAGTGCGACTACGGAGACCAGTGAAAATGGTGCCGCTAATGGCAACGGCAACAGTAACGGTGAATCTCGGGAGGAAGAGCGTGGTGTCGAGATGCGCAAGGAAGAGCTTTTGGCTCAGCGTAAGTTGTTGATTGTTCATCCAAATCCTGGTCTTATCTTCTCGTAGAATCTGGTGTCATCGTGGTCAACGTTGTCTCTGGGGCATTGAACAAAAAGGCACGGGTCGAGTTGCTCCTGGATGACGGATATTGGCCTTGCTTCAGTACGAACCGCCCTAGAAGTACTAAAGCCACTTGGGGTTATGTTGGGGAAGGTTTCGTCAAGGAGCTCGACTTCAGTCAAGTTTGGATCAGGCTCAATGAGGCCGACGAGGGCGAAAAAGACGCTATTATCGCCGAATGGCGAGGTGAGACGAAGGCTTTCTTGTCTTCGACCATGGTATGTTGTTCGTGTCGTATGCTGCTACTGAAATTGCTCATGTCAACAAGGATGCGCCTCAAACTTTTACGCTACACGACTCAGAAGAGCGCCCTGCCTCTACTGTAATGGTCGAGGCTCGTTACGTTCCTGTGCCCGTGGTTTTGGAAGCTCGGGAGAGTATTAATAGTACGTTTGCTTTATAGAGCTCCATCCGCGTACTGATTGCTCGCTCAGACCAAGGAAATCTGAACATAACATTGATAGATGGCCAAGACATCTATGCCGCCGACCGAGGAGGTCCGTTTTGATTCATCTTTTCGTATAGGGATCAGTTTCGGCTGACTAATTTACAGGCAAGTCTGATCCATTCGCTGTGTTCACTTTGAACGACCAAAGGGTGTACAAGTCCCAAACGAAGAAGAAGACTCTGAACCCTGATTGGAACGAACAATTCGTTGTGTCTGTGGTGCGTGTCGATATTGGCATTTCGATGAACTTCTTGGTTAACATGATCGCAGACGTCCCGTGTTGCCGCCGAGTTTACTGTCGAATTGTTCGACTGGAATCAGATCGAAGTAGCCAAAAGTCTTGGTCAAGCTCAAATCGACCTGAGCGAACTCGAGCCTTTCCAGGCAACTGAGAAAACAGTTCATCTTACGTCTCCGAAACATGGCGAGAAAGGTCATGTCCACCTGCGGCTCATGTTCCAACCTGAAGTCATTATCAAGTCTCGCAAGAACACTTCGACGTTCTCGACTGCCGGTCGTGCTATGACGCAAATTGGAGGTCTACCGATGTCTGCCGGTAAGGGTGTGTTCCACGGGGTGACAGGTATCCTCAAGAAGGGACACAAAGCGGATGATTCTGTCGATTCGCAGATCCTTGCTGCGGCCTCTGCTGGTCAACAGTCACATCCGGTTGGCACATCTGAACTTACGGCTGGTGCCAATCCTTTCCCGCCTTCCCCGTCCTCCGAAAATCTGCCAGTCGAGCCCGGTACCCTTCGTGTCACCGTTTCAAATGCAAAGGATTTGTCCGTCAGTGACGCCAAGGCATATGTCACGATGAGGGTGGGAGATAAGGAGCACAAGACAAAACATTCCGGCAAGACCGCCAGTCCCGACTGGTATGGATTCTTCCGTATCTCGTTGTATAGATAAGTTTCTAACGGGATCTCTTTCATTCTTAGGAATGAATCATTCACCTTTGCGGCTAGCTCACTGACGCCAAAGATGTATGTCTGGATATATGACCACAAGACGCTAGGGAAGGATAAACTGCTAAGCGAAGCCGAAGTAGATGTGCGTCTTCTCGTTTGATGCCCCGGTCGATTGGATGATAACTGACATTATTTTCTCGTAAAGATTTGGCGCCATATCTCCGCCGAGGGAGTGACGGCGGCCGACGTCCGTGTAGACCTTACAGGAGGCTCAGGATTACTGAATCTTCGTTTGGAATTCGATGCTTCCGCCAATCCTTTGACGCGAAGGTCGTCAGTGTCTTCTGGAGAACGTGCGAATGCATCTAGGACGTTGTCTATTGCATCTCCCAGCCGTTTTAGTATCAGTGGGCGCCGTAAAGGTGGTGACGAAGATTGAAAGTTTATACCTTTCATCCCCCACTCGTTATGGATTACGCTAGCCAATTAGTTTTTTTTCGGGTTCTTATATGAACTCGCCTGACACACCTTCATTCTTCTGACTACTTTTCCTGACTACTTCGTTCAGTAATTTACTTACCTTCCGTGAATATCTCCATCAGTCTTTGATACTGAAAAAAAATTGGACTCCAACGCCCCTTTGACTTTCTTTTTTTTCTTCGTCGGACGTGAAAATTTCTTCTGGGGCTTGTACTATATAGCCTTTATGTTTGCCTGTACTGCATCTTCTTTTGATTATCGTCTTGCAATAATATTATTGTTTTCATTGTCGTTTCGAAACACGAAACATACTGACCACTTCTGGGACCCCTTCCCAGTTGCACCGAGTAATCAATATCAATATCAAGACTGGTAGGCCAAAGCAATTTGTATCGATCCTAATCTGGTAATGATCATGTGCTCTCATCAGAAATAGCACTAAGGAAATGATTGATATGATATTTGAACCACTACGACAGAACAAAAAAAAAAAAGCTATTGGCTGCTACTCATTGGACACGCAAGCAACGGACCGCACGAAAATAAACAAACAAACAAAACATTTTGCACCTTCCAGTAATGCATTTCTGAATCTTATGCCCTGACACCAGCAGCAGGGCCGACAGCAGAACCCGGTGCATTCGGTGGCCTTCCGCCTCTTCCTCTGCCCCCACCACTGGGTCCACCTCGATAACCTGAACCTCTCCCACCCCTACCACCTCTTCCACCTCTCATATCCCTTCCACCAGGACCGCCCATCCCAACCCCTCCAAAGCCGCCTGAACGTAGACCGCCATGGCTGACACGGCCTGCCTCACCAAAGGTAGCGACATTTTTCACTCTCTCTTCTTCCCTCCTCACACGTGCCTGTTGAGCACCATCAGGACCGCCCCTGGGACCTGTGGGCCCTCCACCTCCACCTCCCTGGGCGGGTGTGAGAGAATCAAAGAATGATGTGGACGGGTCATACGCTGGAGAGGTTTTGGTATCCTCTCCGTTATCCTCTACAGATCCGTCTTCTTCGTTGTTGGGTTTGCTGAATCTGCGATTTGAACTTTCGAAATCAAAGTCCGTCGTTGGGACTTTGAGAGATGCATGGTTGCCTCCTCCGCGACGTCGGGGGGATTTCCAGTGTGACCGTTGGATTGAGCGACGCGGAGGTCACCTAGGGCTCGTTCGACGGTTTCTAGGGAGGCTGTCGCGGAGTGGAGCCTGTGGGCTCGTGCGGCAGCAGCAGCTGCAGAGGAAGTACCGTTATTTCCGTTTCCTCCTCCTCCAGGCTGTTGTTGTGGTTGTTGAGCGAACTGAGCTTGTTGTGTTTGAAGGACTGTCTGAAGTGGAGGTTGTTGCTGTTGTTGTAATTGCGTTTGCGGTTGTTGCTGCTGTTGTTGATGTGGGAGTTGAGAGGAAGCACCGAGGACGGCTGGGTCGTCATGCACGCTTCTTCCTCTGGGAGGTTCTACAGGTTGGTCTACGGATAAGTCTTTGACTTCTGAAGCACGAAAGATGATGAATTCGTATGGGTCTGGGACGGCTGGTATGTATTCTTGTGGTGGGCGTCGGTCTTCTGTGCCCATAGAGTATACTATAAACGGAGAGATGAGAATACGTGCATGATGTGGTCTGCTTGAGCCGACCTTTGGACAGCTGGATTGTACTAGCTGCTGGGTCAATACCAGCCAGTATACCGCGGTATCGAACATCAGAATGAGAAATGAGAGCGATTGGTTTCCTGAGGCCGCGTCAGTGGTTTTTCTTTCACTCTTTTTTCTTTTTTTGCAGTTTTTTTGTATGGAAAACGTACCCGATGAAGCTTAGAGCCATGTTTCACGGGATAAAGAGAGAAGAAAAAACCGAGTCCTTTTTTTTGGGTTTTTTTGTCGACGAGAGCGCTGCAAGAGAGGATGATGGCAAGGGCGTGACCACAACGGTTTGAACAATTGAAATAGGCGCCCAAGATTTCTGGTAGCATATAGCTATCTATTCAACTCAGTATACTCTAGAAGCATCTATTCACACAGAACTGTTGAGTGAAGACGAAATGCTTCTGATTTGTGGTGCCAGGTCCACTTGAGAAGCTCTGACCCTGACCATGACGTCGAAATCGTTGCCGTTTTGAATTGTATAAAAGGCTGAGATTATTTCTCTCACTTACCTCCCTCTTTTCTCCCATCATGACCTCTGTAATCGACACAAAGGCAATTGGAAAACCTAAGAGGCCCAGGAGACACGTTCGAACGTTGACCGGTGAAACCCCCGTTTCTCTCAGTATCTATCCGTCAGTGCTCATCGCCATCGTAAAGGCTACACCCCAGACACCGACGAGTCGGGCAAAGAAAAATGGCCAAGGGGCGACGAGAAGGTTTGGAAAGCGGGCTTAAGAGGCGTCAGCACCGGTCAGTGACATCTGATCTTCTTGGATGAACCTAGAACGAGCTCCCTTTATCTTCCAGATGTAAACTCTATCACCAAATCTATCGTCAACCACGTCCAGACCTCTCTGGCGCGTCAGGCTTATAACCTTGGTTATACCAATCCCCTACCCTCGCAATTACATTGTACTGATATTGCGCACAGATAATTCGGCGCGTATCAAGCTGCGGCTCTTCCGTCAGAGATGACCTTATCGTATTTATCCCACCTATACAAACCGTGTTGAAAAAAATCCTCAAGTCTTTTTTTTCAATAGGTCAATTGGAATGAAACTCAGTTGCATTACAACCGCAAATCCCCAAAGCGCGCCTATTATCTTTCTCTTGAGTTCTTGATGGTCGTACATTCGACAACGCCGTAAGCTGCTTCAGGGTGTAAAATCGCTGTTGTTTGAATTCCTTTCATTTAGCTCTTGAACCTCGGTTAAAAGATCAGTATCGAGATGGTGTAACCAAGTTAGGCTTCAATATGGAAGATGTTTTGGAACAAGAACGAGATGCTGCCCTAGGTAATGGTCTTGGGCGTCTTGCAGCTTGCTACCTCGATTCTTCCGCTTCTCAAGTAAGCCTCCACACGCCCTTCTTCCTTTCATGTTGGACGCTAAATCAATATCCCTGACAGGAACTGCCCGTGTGGGGATACGGATTGAGGACAAGTATGATCTTCCAACAGGTCGGTACATCACTTGCCGCCCATGAATACCAACATCTCATGCGATCGCTATAGCTTATTTCCCCGAAGGCCAGCAGCTAGAGACGTCGAAGACCTTGTCTAGCTGTGAATGTGCTTTCTC
>JAACJN010000498.1:0-21174 GCA_013368555.1 Collybiopsis confluens
ATGTACGCAAAACAATCGCATCACCGTAATCCTATTACTCTAGCCCACATGCTCGCGCTCTTTTTTGCCCTCGATTTCTCTATTCCTTTCCACTGTGCTATATGGGCTGTGGCCTGCACGGCATTTTGGGGCTGCCGTTGCCTGGGCGAGCTTACTATTCCTTCCCTCAACCGCTTCAACCCTAAATACCATGTCCGTCGTAACACTCAAGTTCTCAAGACTGTCAAACCTGATGGATCGCCGAAGGCACTTTCTTTCCATATCCCTTGGACAAAGACCACCAAAGAATTCGGTGCTACTGTTGTCGGCACTGCCCAAAATGATGACCTCATCAAGTTCTGTCCTTACCGCACTCTTAGCAAGCACCTTGAAGCCAACTCTTCTCTTCCTGACAATTTCTCCTTCTTCGGCTATATCGATGACCAGGGTACACCTCGCCACATGGTCAAGAGTGTCTTTCTCTCATTCTGTAACAATATATGGAAAAAGACAGGCCTCGAGAATGTGCAGGGCCACAGCTTCCGCATTGGCGGCGCCGTGGAACTACTAATTGCCGGTGTTACCCCAGAAGTAGTCGCCGCTATTGGCGGTTGGACCTCCATGGCTTTTCTAATATACTGGAGATGTTTTCAAGATATCATCCCAGCACATGTTTTCAAAGCTTATTCCCCTTCCCAAATTGATCGCCTTAAACAAGTTTTAGATGATTTTCGCAAAGCTAACAATATCCCCAATTCTCTCATTGATCATTGTGTCCAGGGCTACGACGTTACCGAGTTTGAATTGTAATTCCGCTTTATGTAGCAAATTCATTTATAATCCTTAGCCCAATGCATTTGTTGACATTTCTATTTGTGACACACTCGAGCAGAGCTCCACTCTACTTGGGGGGTCCACCCGTCTACGCCCGTGTCCTTGTTAGTGAGCTACGCTCTGCTTGGGACGATCGGGCACCGGCGTCCACGGGTGGGTACGCGGGGCAAGCCCAGCCAAACACACCACAACTAGCATATTGCCCAGCACTTCGGCCTCAGTCATATACGCATCCCGACTCCAAGGGATTAGCTTATTCCGTGGTAAGGTAGTGGGCCGGCTTACCGGAGGATAAGCTATGAGCGGCGATGAGTCGGCATCTTAGGCGCTCATCGCTGCTCTCCTCATCGCCTCCACCTCTGCGCGTACACCGCGCCGTAAATTTCCCCACCCTCCCATCCCTGTTACCAGCGTCTAAAAGACGTTCCAGGCTTGATCCTGCGCGGTTTCTAAATCCCCTATACTCATAGTTTTGCCCACCCGCGCGGGGCAAGCCCAGCCAAACACACCACAACTAGCATATTGCCCAGCACTTCGGCCTCAGTCATATACGCATCCCGACTCCAAGGGATTAGCTTATCTACTTGGATGACGAAATTTCTTATCACGCGGACGCCCTGTGTTGTCTTTGACATTTACATAATCATAATCATACACAATATCTCGAGTAAGGCCAAGAATCATATAAGGAACCGACCGCAATCTAGCGTCTCACCCTCTTCACATCTCCACCATCCCCTCGATCCGGAATGGTTCCCTGAGCTGCCATCAATCCCATCCCAGGCGCAAGCCTGCGTTCTCGCGGTGGTTGTGGTTGTGCCGGCCCTGGGTTAAAGGTAGTTCTATTTCAAGCCTCATCGTCACAAATAAGCTTTAAACGGGAACGAGAGGAGCAAACCTCATTGCATCTGCGGACCTCTTAACTCCGATGTTCTGCTGTTATAGACTCGTCAGAAGAAGAAAATTTAGATTGTTGGATGTGTGTATTCACCATTTCCGGAGGGAACGTGAACCCCCCCATCCGACGCGGCACGAATGTTGATGGTGTACCTATAGTAGAGGACCCTTGGGCTTGAGGGACTCCATGGTTGGACCCATTAGTCGAATTATTTCCATAATAAATGGGATCTGCGGTCCTCGAGATGTTAGAGGCAGGACGCTGAGCTTGATGGTGAGAAGACTGTTGTTGTGGATGATTGCGTCGTGCATCAGAGTCGGCCGAAGTATGAGAAGAGTCTGTCTGGGCATTTTGGTTCCAGGTCGATGTTGAGGTTGAAACCTTGCTATCCTTGCTTCCTACGCTTTCCTCGAAATTAATAGGCCTGCCCATATCAACCTCACCCAGATCAACAGATGCGAAAAAAGCATCATCTTCGGAACCGTAAGCGAAAGAGTCATCACCGCCACCGTCATCGTCCAGAGGCTCACTCAGAGGCGCAGGATCCGGTGCAGCAACGGGAGCGCGGTGCGCTAACGGAGAATCAGCAAAAGCGACTTGACGATTATTGGGGCCGGCCGGCCCTGGAGGAGGAGGTATAGGCTGAGCACCAGGGGTTATGGGGGTATTCAAGCCATGCATAATGGCAGCAGTCCGAGAAGTAGATCCTCGAGAAGAGGTTCCCGGAGCGGGGGTAACGTTGGTATTTGGTATCGGTATAGTAGCCTTCGACGAGCTTGCTGAAGCAGTAGATGAGGATGATGCCCCTCGAACTTGCTGCCGAACGTGAGGTGGAATAGACGATAATGGCTTAGCCGATACCGGTTCCGATTTAACAATGGAGACTGGCGCACTGGTCGAAGAGCCAGTCGGCTTGGATGATACTGGTTCCGGCTTGACGGTGGAGACGGGTGCATTAGTCGAGGAGCTAGCAGGCTTGGATGGATTCGATGTCGCGGAACTAGGATCAGCATTATGCGTATCATTCGCGTATTCGGGCCTTCGATGGAGTTTTTCTTTGTCGAATTTCGGCTAAACGACAAGAATTAGTTGCGGAACACAAGAACTATTTCGGGCACGCACGGGAGTAACTTTGACTTTGACAATTTCATTCGTGTACTGCTTGTCATACAGACAGTTGCCTAGTAGGTTGCCAAAGTTGCGTAGGCATCGCTTGAGAGCATCTGTGACGGCTTCCTTCTTACACTGGATAAAACATGAAGGCGAGAAGAAAGGCAAAACACTTTGTATGGCGCACCTTATCCAACGCTGGACCCTTCGACTTTGAATTCTCCAGCACGCCATATCCAACATCTTCGTGGAAAACACCGTCCCGTAAGGTGACTCGCATAACTACGGTGACTCCAACAGAGTATCTTCTCGTCTCCTCATTGTAGTCGATAAAATCGGTCGTTAAATTGACCAAATTTGAACTCCAACCGTTGAAACCAAAGACTTCATTCGCAAGATTGATGATTTTCCATCCTTCAGCATATACAAGCTTCGGACCTCCCCCTGGCCCTGGTCTAGTGGATATGTATTCAGGTCCCAGTTGTTGGTTCAATTTGGCCTGTAGAGCAGCGATCTTTGCTGCCGTGGCCTTAGAAAGGTTTAGGAACGTGGGGTCTTGCGAGAAATCAGATAGCAAGTGCATTTTCTGCGCGCTCCCGTGCATATCCTTGTCGAAAGACATCGCACCGCTCGTGATGATGTTGTCGGTGCTGGTGGGCCAGGAACTGGTAGAATCGTTGAATGAGGGGTTTATGGGCATTCCAAACGGCCCAGAGTTTTGCGATTTAGGGGAATAAAAGGAATCTAGAATGTGGCCGCTGAGAGCACCAGCCATTAACAGCGTATACAGCGTATACAGGATTGGGGTGATAGCGTAAGCGAAGGTTTAAAACAGTAGGTGAGTCAACGCACGCGTGAATAACAACTACCACGTGATCGAGACATGACTCTGAAAACCATTCTCTATATTAAGTTACATAGCCGATTCATTTTCTGCCCACCACTTTTCGGTAACCTGAGTCATGTCGTACTTGTACTGCGCGTCATCTTCAATTTGACGAGTTTTTCGACCATTTTCAACCGTGGCCACGACTTCCGGTGGAACGATCTCTCCCTTCGCAAGAGCATCACGGACTTCCATCTCACTTCTCATCCTGTCATCCCTTTCTTGTTGCGCTGGTCCATCTGGAAGATGATAGTATGGCCCAGATTCAGCGGAGAGGCGCTGAATCGTCGTTGCCCGTTCAAAACGAATGTTCTCGTATGCCTTCAGCAGAAATGGTATTTGTTCAAGGCGAGTGATATGAGAGAACAATTTTCCTAAACATTCTGCATCTTCGATCTACAGTCGAAGTAAATTCAGGAAGGGGTTTTCAGCAGATATGAAGAGTGGACCTACGGCCATTGCCGCACCTTGGGCACGATATGGCTATAAAAAAAAAGAAGCTTTAGTGAGCAGAACCAAATTTGGGCATAATAGAGGATATGAACCGTCATGGGATGACATGCGTCGCCCACTAAAGTCACCCGACCACTGGGATGTACCCAGGTCTTTAATGGCTGCGAATCCATGATCTTATATTTGAGTGTCGTCGGAGACTTCACTAATGAAAGAATTTGCTCCACCCTATGCAAAATGAGCTAAAACTAGAGTGGCAAATAAAAAATTCGGCTACTCGCCGGGGATCCCATCCTTTAAATTGAGCTCTCATGCCATCGGTATCACTTTCCGACGTCCAAGAGTACTCTGCGCTTTGATCAGCGTCTTCTACAAACGCTGCAACGTTCAGATTTTGCTGGTTTCTCTAAAAAGAGAGATGGAGATAAAGGGTCAGGCATAAACGGCGAGGATCCCTTACAATTCCGTATGCCACAAAATGCTTTTGTGGGCCTACCCAAACCGAAACGGTAGGCCGTTCAAGGAGTGAGCGTAACTCCGGAACTTTGTTGACATCATCTCCTGGAAGAACAAATCGATATGCCGAATCACCGGTGTATCGTGCTTGTTGAGAGCCACCAACGAAAGCGTCGCGCACAATACTGCGTATACCATCGGCCCCGATGATCAGATCGGCTACAACACTCTCTCCCGAGTCCAAGACGGCGGAAGGCTCATGAGGATTAATAGTGGTGATCCTACTACTACCACGGTAGATGATGTGCGGCGTTGCCAAATCATAAAGCACGCCATGAAGGTCTGCCCTCTGTTAATTGCGATATGCCGTCGATGCTTCAGCAATTTGTATCATAAGCTACTCACATGTAAGAGGTAGCTCGGGCCTCCGTATCTTTGCGCTGCCTCATCTCCGCCTGCGTAACTCGCTAAAATTTCGCCATTCTTGTCTACAAAGATGAAATTGAGCCCAGAACATCAGAAATCAAGAGAAGGTGAACATACATCGACACAGGTAAGTGTTGAGCATTCTATCATTATGTGCAATCTCCTCCAGCTTTGAAGCAAGGCCCCAACGAAAAAGGATACGAGTCACATCTATGAATAAAGTTCACCGATACGCTGGTTTGAAACAAAGACAAGATACTGCACTCGGTGAAACTGATATACCTGCCCCGACTTCTTTCGGAGATGCAGCCGCCTCGAGAATAGTAACTGTGTGGCCTGCAGCAGCAAGGGAATAAGCAGTGGCCAGTCCTGCAATTCCGCCTCCAATCTGCCAGTAGTAATGATAAGCTGTATTTTTAACACAAAGATAGTACTCGGAGGCGCTTACAACTAGGATATTCAAGTTCAGAAGCTGTTTCTCTACCTAATACTGGCCCGTTAGTGCGATTGGCCGTTCAAGATCAAAGAAGTGGAAGACTCACCATGTCATATAGGGACTGCGTTTGAGTAGGGTTCTGGAAAATCCAACTCGTTTACACATCGATATTATCCCGTTTTTCCTGCCTGGGGGTCATTCTGCTTATCTTGTCTTCCGAGCTTCTCCGTAAACAACGTATCACAAGATACCAATGCCGTACTGACATCTGTGGGACGAACAGAAATGTATTCCCCAAAGGCGCTACATTGCGGCCTGCAATGGGCATGTCCACGGCCTCAAGTTGAACTGACGCAACCTGGTCTTTCTTCAAAATCTCGTGGGATATACTCGATCCGTAGAGAATATCACTGATTCTGCGTGAGATGAAGGGAGAGAGAGAAAGGTACTCGAGTTGAGATGTCGAAATCCGAGGATTCGGCATCAGGCGGACCTGAGCGCTTACTTATGTAATGGGAAATTTTGATGGTCATCGATAATCCACATTTCGAGTAGGAATCGATTTAGAGGGTTCGCTAACATTAAAGTCTGGCGGTAAGTCCACAATAGTGGTATAAAAAATGCGCGGTGTTGTTGAAAGAATGAAGGAACGAAGATACGTTGAAGCTTTGGCTGAACGACCTTTGCAAAATAGTACACGTAAGCGGACCAATCAGGCGGACGTCAAAGCTGATCTTATCGAAGTGGCTGATCGGGTACGCTAGGAAAATGCCTGACGCCAGTAACTACAGCTTCCCCACGGGCAACTGCCTGCCCTCAGACGGTTCAAGCAAAAGTTACTTAAACGGTGCCAGGCCACCTTCTGGCTTCCTTCCGAGATTTCACCGATCTTCGGTTTATGTAAGCTTTCCAAAGGCAAGCACTACGCAAGATGAATTTCTCCAAGAGGCTTCTGTTTAAATTTCTATTCCAAAGATAGAATATATAAACATCAAAGAAAACTCCGAGCGCTTCATTGGATGCTGTAACCTTCCTTGGTCCAGTCTGTCAACCTCCAACATCGTTCTCTTGTTTGACAGAAATACCAAGCCCACTCGGAATAGTATTCCCACCCGAGACGGAAGGGTTACTTTCACCTGATACAGAGTTCAATCGAGACCTTCTGCTCCCATCGCCTATAGAAGCCATGCTTCGAGTGTACGGTGAACCTATGATGGAGCTCCTCGACGTACTAGCTCCGCGCTCCCAGGGAACAGAATCCGAGTGCCGCCTCCCAGTAGCACCATGTACATTGGAAACGCTCGGACTCCCATGAGTAGGACTGTTCGATAGAAAGTCTAGCCATGTGCTGTCGTTAGCTGGAGTAGTGTTTTGAGTACTACCTACATAGGAAGAGAGGACGCCTCAGTAGGGACATTTTTTCAAAAAAAAAACATCGGATTCAGCGTACTGGATATTGGAGTATTGGGACTATATCCGGAGCTTCCACCTTCTGACCAACTTATATTGTTACCTAGATGAGCAGTAGTTCCTGGAGCACGATTGCGCGATTCTCCCTCCAGATATTTGAAGTCTTCACTGCCAGTAGAGTTACCTCCTGAGCTCATGCTGTGTCTCATGATTGGTGGGTATAACGCAGCATCGTAGGCCGTACTTCGCGGGGGATAGTTGGGCGTTCCGCTGTTACCGTTGCGAGAGCCTTCCCTCGCTGGATGAGCCGAGGTTGCAGGAAACGAGGCGGACTCTGGTTGGAACGTCGTCGGAGTAGTGGCCCCCCGAGGTAATTATTATTATAGGTGGACTGCCCATGATGAGATCGACTGTAGCCCTGGTTAGTGGGCGAGATGTTATAAGAATCCCTCTGGTTGCGATCGTTACTAAGGGAGACTGTTACAGACAGCCCAACGTTGTTAGCACCAGTAGACGAGAACCACAAAGCGGCCCCACCTCCTGAATATTTTGACCTCTTATTCGGCGACAATGGGTGATGAAGGTGATGACGGTCGGAAGAAATTGCGGGAGAGTTCATTCCAGGCACTGGCACTGGCGGCGCGTCGCTGTAGCCCAACTTCTCTGGAATGAGAATCGTCCTGGGACCACGACACAGAATAGACACATACATTGAGCGGCATTTCTTCTGGTTTTATAAGCGCATCGCTACGTCGCTTGACCCCCCTACGTAAATCCTCCTCCTCCTCCATTTCTTCCTCGTCGACATCCCCAAAATTTTCAAATTTGGTACCGGGCACTCCGAGTCCGGAAAAATCGGCTGGTCCCCGACTCTCTTTCTCGCCATCATGCTGGGGCAACGTATTTTGTCAGCTTGCTGGAGCAGATATACGAAGCTATTAACATACTCTGAGATGCCGTTGCACTATGTCGTGAACATCAGAAGAACAGTACTGATACAATTTCGCATGGTGCCCCGGTTTTTCTTCTGGGAGAATAAAGCCAATGAGTCTCGTAAACCTTCCATAAATTCCTTGCCATACCAAAGATGATGACCGCGACGTCGACGCTGCAGAGCACTCCCAACTCGTAGGCTTTCTTGAAAAGGCCGTATTTCCTCTGAATTCAGGTCAGTTTAACGGTGCCAATGTTAGAACGCGTCGCGATAAATTTATCGCCCGGGGAACCTCAAAAATAGGGAAGCGTACCTTTTGAAAGGTAACTGAACCTGTACTCCGGGAAGAGTGAGTTAGACTGGACCTAAAAGCCCGACGTTTCACATACGATTGCGCTCATGCTAAAGTATAGGCATTTTGATGACAACGGTGGTGCGAAAATGGCAGTGGCCAAAAGTTGAACGTCGTGACAATAAAAATGAACGGTTATCCCGTTTCAGTAACGGCGTATGGCAATCGGCGTGTAGACTGACCGTGATCGGCTGGATTTCGATTTTTCTTCTACCCATTTATCGAGGATGGTTAAGAATCGAGATGGGTGTGGAGAACAAATGGCAGGCTCGAAGGACGTCCTGTTTTTGCATTAGTGAATGATGCTCGGCATGAAAAGTCAAGATGCCGAAGAGATCCTCTTAACGGCGCGTTCCCATGCGATGAGTCTCCTTACCCGCTCAGGTTTTCCGGAAACTGAGCTGACAGAAAACCCGTGGCACCATCGTTTGAATTCATTTCACCAACAGCTGCCGTCACTCTCGACCTCTGATATGTTTACTTTCTTGATCTCCGCAGTAACACAGATCTCCTTAACGAGGAATCAGATTGTTGCAAGGTGCACCTTGACTTTACTCGACGCCCTTTCTTCTTTTGAGCAAATAAATTTCAATCCCCGATCCTCTTCCGAGATGCCGATCCTGAATCCGTATCCCATTTTTATAAAGACCATCTTGCTCCCAACCCTTGTACCCAACCCTTGCACATGCCAATCGCTCAGTGCCGGCGTTCTGACTGCCGTCATATGCGTCTTCCCAGCTTCACTTCTTGCCCTCACGTCACTTCCACAAGACCCCATTCTCGAATACCTGCCTCTCCTCCCAAAGTAGGATAAAGCTTTTCTGAAGAAGGCTGACATATCACTACATTTTTTGAGCCCTCTGCGAGGGATGCTCACATGGACTGCTGAGTGTCCTAGTTTGTGCAGATCTTCCCATCTATCCTTTAGTCGTTTCATCATTCTTACTCTTGGCTGATCTTCCCTTGTTTATTCTCGAAAGTCCCAAATTATGCCTGCGCTCTGTTTGACTTTGTGATCCCGAGTCTGAGAATTAGTGCGTGGCCCGATAGGCCGAGTATTGAGGAGCGTATGGGATACCTGCGGAACTTCCTCGTCAAGCGCACAATGAACAGTAATCACCGTTCACACGTCAAACAAGGAGCTACTCCATGTATGCGCCTAACTTTCTCTTGCACTTATCATCAGCATCGAATCAAAAGCTGAGAAGTTTCGTTGTTGTTTTCGTGCCTTCATCTACTAACTAGGTCAAGATCTTGATAATCCCTAGAGATGGGAAGATTCGAGGCAAGAATGTAAATATAGAGCGTCATGAAGCGATATAACGAGTCAGTAGCGCTATTGAGCTTGTACGAATGTGTGATGTCTTCCAAGTGACGGATTCTGAGCAGCTGCAGTGGACGAAAAAAATTTCACCCTTACATACATCCGTGAGAAGTAAGACTTTGCGGGAAAGTGCTTGAAGGCGTCCCGAGATTTTTGAGAAGACGAACGATCCACCAGCCATCAACTCGGAACATTTTCACTCAGAGGTGACTAGCATGGCGTAAGAATTTAAACTTACCGTCTTGCTTGGTATGTCCTCTAGTATTAATGTAAATAATGAGGATTGGCGCGCCCAAGATAAGGAAAACCCGCAAAGGTTCCGACGTTAGCCCTTCCTTTGTAGTTTAAGAAGCCCAATTGCATGTGAAGGGGATCTTTTACGGCGAAAGCGGGCGAACTGCGAAAATTCATGAGATCAATTTATACACGCCAAAGAGATTCACAACTTGTGGACAATGGAACTAGTAATTCAGCGTTGTTCATGCCGATGTCCTTGAGACAGCGGTATGGAATCGCAGCTATTGAACCGAATTTAGAAAGCCTTAATGAAAATTCTCTGATGCGGATTCTTGGATTTTTTGTCCCCCTAAGCATAATGCACCAAGGGGGCTTCCTCGGAGCGCTCATTGTTCTCGAGACGGTCAGGATGCCTGCCTTTCCATTTGCTCTGATCATCCAGAAAAAATCAACAAGTCGTGTAAACCGGCGGGCTGAGGGGGGTTGGTTTACGTCAGTATGCATATCGGGCAGATGCATTTACCAGTGCAGCCGCGGTATAGAGGCTGAATTCAGGAGGAAAAGCCGACACGGAAGGATGAATATGGAAGGGGGCGGCACTGACATAGCAGATACGGGCTTGGCAATTCGTTTGTCGTGTTCGCCCGTGTGGGAAATGGCCGTAGCAAACATATTCTTTGCCATGGCGTCTTGGTTTTTGAAGTCTCCTGATTGTAGAAAGATGCATTCGAAGAGCAACGAGCTGTGCGGGAGTGATTAAAACGTTCTGAGAGATGGAAACGCCGTGTTTATAGTTCATCAGCTGCAGGATCTGTTTCGATCGCTTTCTACCAGATCCGGCGGCGAGTGCCTCTGAGCGCCGCTAACAATGGAAAAAAAGTTTTCTTTTTTTCTCTTGTGGTTGAAAAAACGAGTAAGAAAAATCGGGCTTTCATTCAATGGGCTTGACAGTCTCTGCGCCTACTTTCTGGAACTTTGCTTGAGCTGGCGGCCAATTGAAGTTTTACATTGAATAGCCGGAGTCGTCCTCGACCCGCCCGGTGTGGGTTTTTACCATGATCAGTCAAGCACGACCCGAGGGAGGGTTTAGTGAAACCGCGAAAGACATCTTGAAGAAATGAAGCGAGTAACCTCTGCTCGGAATGTAATGTCGGATGTAGAAACGCGTCGATAAACCATTCGCGTTGCCAAGAGTGCTCGCGTCATACGTTCCTCTTCAAGCTTTTCGACCGCCACAATTCATCAGCAAATGGCTAAAATTTGGAAGATTCGGATCAGCCGTATCAAAATGCTCGAGGCTGTAAGATATGAGGTTGAACGAGGGAAAGTACTATACTTAACGGAGGTTTCTCATTGGTGGTATTATCTGTTTAGGAATGAGCTGTAAACAGATGAAAGTGATAAGCGAGTGGCTAGGGCTTTGAGTCGCTTGTTAGGATTTTTTTCAAAAGAAAATCCAAAGGAGAGTGTGAGAACCGGGAAAATCCGGAGTTACGATTGTTGATGGTTCTGCTGTAACGTTGTCGAGTTACTTTTGTATGTCGGATCCCAGGATACAGCAGAGAACCCGACCAAAATCCTACACCGACCAAGAGCTTGCATTTTTGAAAAGGTATCAACTCAGCATTCCCCTTTTCAAGCGCTGACATCCCTTTCCTAAAGCCATTTGCCAGAATTCGAAAGAAGGACGCAGTCGGGCGTACGAGGAGATGCCAAGAAAGTAAGAATATTTCTGTCAACCTTGCTGTCTTCATTATCGGTGACACCGATGCAAATAGTTTGCGTTGGAAAAGGCGGCATTGTTCATCTCTACCTTTGGTCTGCCCCCCGAACTTGTCCATGTAGAAGAGGCGGAGCCGAGGTTCAAAGAGGTGAGCCTGCATCGCTTACCTGAGATTTTTTTGAATCCGATTAACTGTCATAAGCAGCAAATTTACAATTTTTTCAAGAATTTCATTGGTATGGAATCCATTGTTCTTTCCGGTTCAATGAATCAAGCGTCTGCCCGGTAGGAAGGCAAAGAAGAAAGCTGGAGGGCCGACCACGGTCCTTGAAGAAGGCGCTGGAAAAAGGCAGGCAAATTACAACGTCCATTTCATCTGGCCTGATTGTATACCCTCAGGTGCCGGCGCGATTGTGAGCGGGACTCTAAACAGTGGGCTCAATAGCAGTTGGAATACAATCAATGTCGCCACACCCCCAGTAATGCCATACGCTCCTACATCGGGAACTTCAGCCACTGCAAGTCCAACACAAGCCAACTTGCTTTCTCCTATCCAGTATGCTAACGTGCACCGAAGCTCCAGTATCGCTCCTATGTCCACACATCAACAGTCGGTTGGTCAGCCGTCGCCACGACAGCATCGTTCATCTCTGGAATTAGCAGTAAACCTTCAGATCACTTCCGCCACGCTAAGGGATTCCTTTTCACGAGGGATTGACTCGTCGAGTCTAGCGTCAATGATTCAATCCTTTGCATTGGCCAATCCCTCTGCCACCCCTCTAACGCCAGTCATCAACTCTCTCTTCGAAGCTGTCACGTCGGAGCTGAGAGATCCCCGTGCATGTTTAAGCTTATTCCTCGAGGCTTCCACTCGCTTTCAACTATCTATTATCCATGCTGGCGTCTCAGGTCCCCTGGCCGGTCCCAGAGCTCTGACAATGATGATTCGGAAAAACTCAATTTTCCTAAGCCCTTCTCCCTCCTACTCGTCCTCTACGGCTGATGTTTCCTCCTTCTCTATCGCTGACCAAATGCAGAGGTCAGCAAACGATCGGCAGCGAAAAAAGGACCATATCCAATGGGCACGTATACACGCCGCAGGTGATGGTCCTCATCCTCTATTCTACCGTCAACTGAATGCAAACGACAGCACTCGAGCTCGGCATGCTAAATATGGGAATGGGACAATCGAGCCACGCAGAAAGCAGCGGCTATTCATATGCCCAGAACAGGACTTTTTCTGAAATGATGGCTCGCGATGCGGTGTGGGAAGAGGATGAGTGTGAGTGGACTGCTGGTGCCTATGTTTTGAGAGCTGTTATACGGACTGCTATGCGGGGTGATCAGAGGCAGCGGGACGAATATGAGGAATTACTGGCTAGATATGAGAATCGATGGAAGGAGATCAAGGACGAAACGCGACAGGCGATGGTTGCGGCAAGTTTTTTTTTTTTTTTTGGCTCTCGCAGCTTTATCTTACTCGTTCTTGCTCAGGAAGTCCTTCTCGGTGCCAAAGAAGACCTCGCCCGGCTGGAAGGTGTTTTACACGATTGATTGGTATCCCTGTCTTCATTTTCTGTTAATCCCTTTTTATGTTTTGTTACCTGCACGCTGTCTGTACTGCACTGTATGATTATATCCGATGTATGGTATCATGTTATGTACTTGCTGTAGCCTCATGATATTTATTCCAAGTCATAAACTCTTAGTGAAGCCACTTGTAAGTTGTCTCCGGCGACATTTTCAAGTGGTCACAGCCACCGTTCAAAGTGCCGCAAGACTCTTTCCATCACTGCGATATATTTATTGGTCAGGCACATGTATACGTACTAAAGGATTCAACTTACCATCTTCGGAATGTCCCCTTTCTACGAATCTTGGGGGACGAATAAAGTAGTCAACAGACCGCCTTTCAAAATGGAAATCCATCTCTCACCCATGAGGCTCTCGGGGATATACAAAGAGCTCGGTACCTCCTTTACATCTCTCATTGCCTTTTCTTTGTAGACCTCTGTAGAATCCAATGGCTTGCCCGACGGGCACACGTTCATCTTTCTCTCCGTGTAAAATTAGAACAGCAGTCGATACTCCTTCGACGTTGTGGATCGGACTAGATTTTCTATCCTGAGCACCACAATCCCAAGGATCCCTCTGACCAATCGCTTTCTAGACAGACACATCTATCATTAAAAACAACACAGATCAAGAGCCCTTGAGTGAAACTTGATAATCACCTCGAGTTCGGGGGATCCTGATTCCATCACCATACCCTCCCAATGTGTCACTCCTGCTCCAACTACAGCTATTTGGTAGTTTAAGATCCGTGTTTGTTTCCACTTGAGAGTTTGGAATCTCACAGACCTGCTTTGAAACGATTTTTCGTCAGGGTCACACCCCATGCGGCAAGGGACCCGCCTATTCAACAGAAACGAGTAAGGAGTTATCCTGCAAGTACAGGGTGTTTATTTATTTACCATGGCTCCATCCAGCTACAGCGAGTCTTTTTGGATCTGCCCATCCGCGACGAATGACCTCATCCAGCATACTATCACAATCGGTCCAATCCTGAGCACCTACGCCGTCATTAGCAGCATGGGCAAAAGCATGACCTCGTCCTTGACCTTGATTTATAGATCAACTGCAGATCGGACCACAAAGAGAAAAAAATCCTACTTACTGCCTCTGTAGTTTGGAGAGATTACAAGGTACCCGGCACTCGCCAAGAGCTCCCGCCAATTGGCAAAATACGGCATGTAGTCTATGCGTTTAAGAACCAACTGTCACATAGCTTCCAGATCTCGATGAACGTACCAGGTATGTCACGACTTGCTCACACCAAAAGAGTGTCAGTGGCTTAATCAGCGTATAAACATTCAGATTGGGATACTCACCGATAGGGACCTCCATGAATGAAGAGAACGGTGGGCAGAGGATGATTCGGCATAGCGCCGGAAGTTCTTACCAGACCGCTCAATTCCGTGCCATCCTCTGCTAGCCAATGAATTACCTGGACATGTACCGCCGCCGCGGTTTTGAGCCACTGCAAATGGGAAGACAGCTTTCGTCTGGTCGATGACAACGTTTCTGATACGTTAAGCACCTCAGTGCCACTGGAGAGCTCCGTCTCGGGGGTTTCTTCCACCCGGAAGGACCATACGTTAGGAGGCTCGTTTCGGATGCCAGAGCTGAGTACAACGGCAGCGACGAATGTGCCTTTACCTGTGGCGGGATCATGCGAATACTGTGCATCCCAAGCTCCGAACCAAATAGCATTTTCTAGGGTACGGAAAATGGGAAGCACCGTGATAGAAGTCCTCGTCATGGTGTTCCCGCTGAAGTAAACAGCATCTATATGGGTATCCACGTCGGTGCAGACTTCTACGGCTACCATTCCACTTCCAGCATGCTTGATACGATTCATGGTATGCATATTGACGATCCGCACGGCATCCTCGGTATCCCCGTATAACCTCAACAATCCCTCTGTCTTTCCTGTATCGTTGGAAAATGAAGCAGCGGTACTGTGAACAAATAAGGTTCGAGCGTCTAGTACATTGTCCGGCTCATAGTTTTGCAGATCCAGGACATGGCCTGAACCCAGCCAGATGTTCGGACCAGAGGGAGAGCGAGGGTATGTGCCTACAGTTACAGGACTAGAACCTGGAATAATGGATATCCTTTGTAGGATGATTTTCATCTCCGAGTATTCCGTTTCTTGACTCCAGCGTGATCGGTACAGAATCTCGAGACTGTCTGGACTCCAGGTGAACGATTCGATGTGACGCGCACTGTCGATCCCGTGGATAGAAATTGTGTCCTTTGTCTGAAAGTCATACACCCATAGGCCGACTGAGGATTTCTGAGAATCAAACATTCTGGGGTCACTCGACGAGACAACTTGGACGGGAGATTCGCGAGCACTGGAGAACGCGAGGTATCGACCATCTGGAGAGATGTCAAAACTATGCACGCCTCTCCCGAGATCAAGGTACTGAGGGTCATAGAGTCCCTCGTCGAGAGTGGACAGAAACAGTCGATGGAGGTCTTTGGCTTTGCCTGGAAGCTTCCTATCGGAAAGAAAGATGACGCTGTCTCCGCTGGGATGAAAGACAGCCACTCTGTCGTTGAAAAGACCATCAGTCAACAATCGAGCGCTCTCTGCAATATCGGTTTCTGCGATCCATACTTCCGAAGTCATGCGCTCAGGACCCTTGTAGAACGGAACGACCTGGTATACGATATGGCGCGTATCGGGACTGATTTTAACATCCCGTACTTTCTGAGTTGCTGCTACGTTTGCAGGTGTTATACCTGCAGATTTAGCGTTGGTTGTCGGTTCCATCTAGGTAAAAGAAAAAACAGAGGGGGAGGGTAAAAAAATGAATCTTTAATTGAGAACGGTCAACCGTAGAGAAAAAAATATCAAAATCTCACTCACATGGCCTGCCAATCTCCATGCAGCTATTACGAAGCGCTGGAACGTTGTGCTCGAGGAAGGGTACTTCCACCCTCAACCAGGTACCTCTTACCAATACCGAGAAGAAAACATCGGAATGGCTGTCCTAGAAGGGCGAAAGAATCCACTGTCAGTGATGCTTCTTCTCTGCTAAGGCTGGAGCGTGGAGACTGTTGATGACGGTGAGCTCGAGTCTGTTTAGACTTGGCCGAGGATCGGACTGAAGTCCTGAGAATCCAGGAACGACTGTGGGAGAAGTTGATGAACTCGCTTTGCGGTCGACTCTTGTGGTCGCCGCCGTGTTCGACGATGGCCAGACTTTCGATCGCACTCCTGATCGACGTTGCTCCTTCTTCCTTTATTCTTTCCTGGCAGAAGAATGCGTATCCCTTCTCTGGTCCTCACACTTGCGCTCCTCGTTGGCGCCGTGCCATTTGCGACAAAACAAGATTTTCCTCATCTTCAACGGGCACAGCCGCAGCGTAAGTCTCGTATAAGGATTCGCTGGGCTTCGGAAACAAGGAATTGGCGGAAAGGGATGCCTCAAAATACATTTTCATGCATCATGTACGTCGCCTCGAACCATCGTCTTGTTTTCACTGACCTGTTTCCTGTAGATTGTTGGCAGTACGTTGTGTACCATCTCCTAGTAATCGCTTATTCCTTGATGCTTCTGCTGCTTAGACACGTAATGTCTTGTACCTGCTGATGAAGCAGATTTCTGAGCATTTCTCCTCAGATATCCGTACACTTACCACGACTGGGCCTCGGATTTTGCTCTGATTGGCGCAATCAACGTGTCTGTGGCCGTTCCTTTCCAATTTCTACCATTGTCTAAAGCTCCTATACGCGACAGGGATGCAGTCGCTTTGAATATTGGCAGAGACGCCTGGGTGTGTTCCTGAAGCAAAGCGTGAATCACGCCTTGTACTCAAGTTATGTTTAGCAATGGGATCGCGTCGTTGACGCGTACAAGGCTGCGAATGATTACAATGCTGACCCTACCAGACCCCCTTTACACCTATTTATCTCCTTTGATTATTCGTCATTCGTATGCGACAATGGAGCCGCAACTGTCAATTGGACCAACTATTTTGCACAAGATCCCGCTCAATTCAAAGTCAACGGAAAAACATTCCTTTCGACTTGGGGCGGAGGTTACGATTGTCTTGGAGTTGAAACTTGGAAAAAGGTGAAAAGCCAGACAAATAGTTTCCTAATGCCCTTCTTTTGGAACTCGGAGCAAACTTTCAAGACTGATTGGTCGTTTTTGGATTCTTGGTATTGGTCGGTGCTTGTAAATTTCCTTCGCTTTATTGTGCCCATTTGTTGTTAACAGCTGGGGATGCGCTTGGCCGCAGGGCAACTGGAACAAGAATGTAAGCTCTAAACCTGGCTCGTCTGCTGTAGCTCATTTCCTGACTCTCACAGACGTCCGACGATCTTTGGTGTAAGCAGGAATTTCACTGGCGCCAATAAATGAACTAAGCCTCGCGTAATGAAGACATGGACTTACTTGGCTCGGGGCGTTATGCTACCACCGTCAGTGGTTGGATATTGTGATCTTTCCTACCAATTTGCTGTGATGGCTGTCTCCAATGAAGCTGCATATAGTACACATCTCCCCGACAAAAACTTTTATTTACGCGGCGACGAATGGCTGATTACTCGTCGATGGGAGCAACTCGTCCAGATGCGCAACCAATTGACGTTTGTTGAAATGACAACTTGGTGAGCTAATTCTTGGCGGTATGATTCATTGTTTGGCTTAACGTCCACCTTGACACAAGGAATGATTACGGCGAAAGTGATTAGTATGTCTTTGCTGAACTTCTTTTTTCGACAGGTCCATTGATTTCTTCCAAGTTTTGGCCCCTTCCGTGGTGCTCAACCCGCTGGTTAGCCGAATCCGAGCAAAGCCGAAGCGATGCTTATTCACTTATGTCGCAGGTACCTACTGGGCTGAGAACTATCCACACCAGGCATGGCTTGACCTGTCCAAGTGAGTTCCACTGTCTACGATTTTTTAGCAAACTTACTTTGTAACAGGTATTACATATCCGCGTATAAGACTGGGTCATACCCGACAATTACTGTGCGTCCCCTCGCTTACCGGGAGGTCTGATATTTTCTAAAAGTACTCGAGTAGCAAGATGTTATTTACTGGTGGTGTCGGCCCCATTTTAGCGACGCTGTCGCGACAGCTGATCGTACCCAAAGCCTTCTGGGTGGAACTGGTCTGAAGTGAGCTAGCTAGAATTCGGTCCATATCCCCCCAGACTTGAATACGGAATTGTTACAGGATTATCTATGGGCAGCAGTATTCTGCACCTCGACTTGTAGCGTGACACTTACGCTGGGAAGCTCGACACAATCTTTCCCTAATCTTCCTTACGGCGTTTCCGAGCTCAAGCTCCCCATGGCGGTCGGCCGTGTTAAACTACAGATGGTTAAATCGTCAAAGACCGTCATCGATGCTTCCCCTGCTGAGTTCGAAGTGGTTGCTACTCCCTCCAAATACAACTATAATGTTTATGTCGGGGCTGAAACTGCGATCATGGTTGGACCCACCCCCCCCACCGCTATCTCGGTTTCTATACCCATCAGCATAAGCATTCCGTTCTTCGGCACGTCTCCATCATCGACCAGCACCCCGATTCGTCCCACCTCTTCGAGTTTATCGACTAGTGGTTCTACTCCATCTGTCATTACAACAACGGTTAGCGTTGTCCCCTCCTCGACGGCATCGGCGTACCTGTCGATTGGGTGTGTAGCTGAAGGGACAACAGGATCCCGGCGCGCTCTCACTGGTTCTAGTTATTCGGATAAAGCCATGACTCCTGCTAAATGTCTAACATTTTGCCGGGGATATAAATATGCTGGGACCGAATACGGGTAAGAACTTCCTTGCATTTATATCCTATTTGCCAACATTTGAAGTTTTAGCACACAGTGTTTCTGTGGCAATTCTCTCCAAAATAATGGCGCTACTGGCCTTATCAAGGGCTCTGGCTACTGCAATTATAGATGCGCCGGCGATTCGTCCCAATCCTGCGGGGGGTCGTACTTCCTTTCTGTTTATTCGACATCCATGTCCACTCTGCCGGCCCCTGGCTCTTTTAAGTCGTTGGGCTGTGTTGCTGAAGGGACCACCGGAGCGCGGCGAGCGCTCACTGGTACCAGCTACGCGGATAGTGCAATGACTCCTGCTATCTGCCAGTCGCTTTGTGTAGGATACAAATACGCTGGGACAGAGTATGGGTGAGTTTAAACACTCGATTTTCCTGCAGGTATAATGAATAACCCATTTTATGTGTTTCAGGTCGGAATGTAAGCTTGATGAGATTTCTGCTGATATCGGTGTTTTTAACGGATGTGCTTCAGGTTACTGTGGTGATACGTTCACGAACAACGGTGCTTCTGGGATCATTGTAGCGTCCAGCAATTGCAATTCGAAATGTTCAGGAGACACGAGTCAATTCTGTGGAGGGTCATATTTCTTGTCCCTGTACCAGAACAGTGTTTGATGGAGTTGTTTTAACCGACATATCATTCTTTTCTTAGGCTTTTATTATTTTGCACTCGCTTTGGTTTCCTGTGTTTTACATCTCTTTTTTGCATGATAGTTTTGTTAGGATGGAAGCATGTCATTGCGCCTCCGTAGATTCATCACCTTGCTTGCATTGTCGCAAGGTCTATCCCACTTCACTCGTCCAGTAATCGCCGACACTCATAACAAACTTAGGTCGACATCCACCAGATCGGCAACCCGGCTCCAGGCGAGAAATAATCGGCAGCACTTCAACGCCAAACTACTTGAGCATCGAGCATTATGGGCCCCCTACTTGTTGGTTTTTTGGTTTCTAATCCTAACAGCTCTTTAAGTTCGAGAAATTCCCATCCGGGGGCAGCAGTAGCTGGCTTTGGCCCTTCCTGGTGCTACGGTACTTTGAATCATGAATCACAGCGCAGCCCAAATTTTGGCAACAGCGCAGATGCCTTATGTAAATCAGGCAGCGCCCTCAACCGGCGGCCCATCAAGCTTTTCACGCAGCTGCGAGTAACTTTGTAAGGCCCTGATCGGATGCACCGGAAAACTCGGAATTTCTGGCCACGTTAAAGGGTAGCGCTCGGTGGACGAGTAGATAAGAGTAGCGCTGGTAGATAACGGGTTTTCCTGAAATTTATGCCGCTACTTCGGCTTGTCTTCCGTAGCTCTTGTTGTACACCTACAATAACTCTAATTGCCAGCAAAATACACTATCCTCCAGTCACAAAGCCCTTCAAAGCTTCAACGTCAAGAGTGCGCTGTACGTAAAGCATTCAGGTCTTGTGGCGCTACTTCTTATCTATTAGGCGCCAATAGGCGCTATTCTTTATCTGGAACGTGATGCTATAGAAATTAATCACGTTTTTTTGGGGGTAGAATCCGGAAACAGAGTCCGTTTACCGGTGCATCCGATCAGTGCTTATAATTGAATCATTCGTGAGCTTTCAGAGGACCGGTATTCCGGCCAGCCAGTTCCCACATCAGGTGTTCCTCTTGCTCCTCCTTGTACTCCGGAATCCTCGACGTTCAAAATGTATACCATTCATGCATAGCTTTGGGCGCTTCCATCCACTTCACAGCTTCCCGTGGCTCTCTATAAAATCCATTCCAACCTCTACTGTCCTCTTCCCAATATTTCTCTAACGATGGTTTCGTCCAAAACGAAGTCGAAGCCCTTGAATTTCCCTAGGCCTACGAAAAAAGCTTTGCTAATTGGCATCAAAAGCACCAACCAATCTAAATTGGAGAAGTTGCTGCAGCCGCATAAGGATGCCAGGATGATCCAGAAGCTTCTCATCGGTAAGTTACACTCCCTCCACATAATCAACTAGTATCAGGATTCATGAAGTGGTGTCATGCAGAGCAATATCAATACAGGGAAGAATATCGTAACAATGCTTGACTGTTCACGAATCAAAGACTCGGATCGACATCCAACTCATGCTAATATTGTGCGTGCTTCTTGTATGCAGATTATGTCCCTCAGGCAATGAACGCTGATTGGGTCACAGCTACGGGAATTGCACGCACTCGTCGCAGATGCCCAACCTGATGATCATTTGTTTTTTTATTGTGTCCTGATGTTCCCCGTCTACGTTCAGCATTGGGTTGACATCAGAGGCACAGATGCCGGTCATGTCGACCAAAAACCTACCGACGATCCAAGGGAGGTAGATGGCTTTGACGAATGTGAGTTTCACCTACTTGAAT
>JAACJN010000499.1:0-21208 GCA_013368555.1 Collybiopsis confluens
TTCCGTTATAGTTATGGGGTTTGCTGACCCCTTTGCTACTGTTCATGTTGGTGACAAGGTCTGTCACTACTTGCTGCAGCGCTGTCTGATTGGTGGCAAGAGTGTTAAGTGCATTGAGAACATCTTGGCCGGTTGCCATTGCGGGATTGGGTTGGATAGGAGGGTTAGGAGGGGTGTCAATTCTGATTGGTTCGTGTCTGCGTGAGGCTCCTGGGAATTCAATAGATTCAATGGGTTCAAGTTCCAATGGCTCGGGTACTGATTCTGCTCTAGTAGGGATCAACGCTTGTCCTACTGCGGAGATAACGATGTCTGTGTCCACTGGACGACGTGGGGTTGGTGCAATGAGTGCAGGGGAGGCTCGGGAACTACTTGGATTCGAGATTCTTCCAAAACGGGGAGGAGGATTCTGATTGAATGATTCGATTTGGGATCTTGGAATTAGAAGGCGTTTGGTTCTGCCTGTACGACGTTCGGTTCGGATCGACTGTGATTCGGTAGCGTTAGGGCAAGGTTGGTTGTAGCAATCAAACCAGTCTGATGGTCTATCAGCTCTTCTTTGGTGGACGTAAGTTTTATCAACAGTATCCCAGGCGTGGGATGATTCAGTACAGTCAAATTCGGATTCCTCAGAGTCGAAAACGTGTGCCGAGTAAGAAGGTGTGATGGTAAGAAGTTCTGCGGGACAACCTGAGACTAGGCTGTCAGCGCAGCAGAAGATCTCGACCTAGTGTCGCGACGAGGAACGGAACGACCGGAACGAGGGAAGCACGAGGGAAAGCACGAGCACAAGCACAGACCGAGTAGCCGGCAAGCTTCAAAGACGATGGAGTCCGAACTTAAGCGCAGCGTACAAGGGTGGTGGAAGGATAAGTGATCTCAACAGCAGTGATAGCACGAAGGGCCAATCACAAGGGCTCAAAGGATGTCTAGTTCCCAATGACCAAGTTAGTATTGGAGTATACAGAGAAAGGTACAACACGAACCTAGTTCCCAATGACCAAGAGGTCGAGATAGGGAACTAGGAGCTATCTACAGTCCTTATATACGTATGGTAACAATAAGAGAGAAAGAACAACAAGGAGGTCAAAAGATAATAGCGCGAGAGAAAGGAACGACAGCGCGAGAGAAAATAGGTATCAAAGACAATAAGTGTACGACAGTTGTGAGAGAGAGAGGTGAAAGAATAATAGCGACGAATGGGAATGAAGTGTAACAATAAGGAGGAAAGACAATAAGAAGAAGAGGAGGCAGTATAATTGTGAAATGGATATGGAGCAATGAGTCGAAGGAGTATGAGTAATAAACACGATCACATGATAAAGGAAGAAAGGTGGCGTGAGATAAATGAGAAAAATGATGTAAGTACCGATTGTCACGACATTTATGATACAGACAGGGGATCTCAGTATACTCGCCACCAGCACTGTCTGGAAGGCACCAGGAAAAGAATCCTTGAGAATCTACAACACTGGGCTGAAACCCCTGGTGAAAGTACTGGATATTGGATTTGGGGCATGGCCGGTACAGGAAAGAGCACAATTGCCATGAGTGCCTGTAAAATATTTAAAGAGTCAGAAGAATGTGCTCTTGTAGCTTCCTTCTTCTGCTCTCGTCAAATTGAGGAGTGCAGGGACTACCAAAGGATTATTCCTACATTGTCATACCAGTTGGCTCGCACTTTCAGAAGATTTGCTGTAGCACTGAGGGATATATATGATGCTGATTCAGATATTGCATCAAAGGAGCCAAAAGAACAAGTGCAGAAGCTTCTTGTAGAACCCTGGAAAGCAGTGTTGGGGTTTCAGAAAGAGAAGAAGCTACCAGTAATTGTTTTGGATGCCTTGGATGAATGTACTGAGGTACAGAGAGCATTAGAACCTTTGATAGCAGCAATTGAAGAAGGAAAGCTTCGTCAGATGAAGTTTCTTTTTACAAGTCGCCCAGAGCAGCCAATTCGGCTATTAATGCATTCTAGTCAGCTATCCAGTGTGAATATTCCCTCAAAGGTCAAAATGTTTGAACTGCACAGTGTGGAGAAAGTTGAAGTGCAGAATGACATAAATGCTTATATAACGATATGGCTTAAGGGTATAGCCGCAAGGGAACAGCTGCAGGCCCTTACAGAGCTAGCAGGAAACCTTTTTATTTATGCTGCAACAGTGGTAAAGTTTGTAACAGGGATCACAGATACTCGTTTGCAGTTGCGCCGGCTGGAAAAATCACTGAAAGAAAATAAACACCAGCAACTTGACCAATTGTATGCTGGAGTTCTGGAGGAGCTTATTCAAGTTGGTTCTGAGGAGGATGAGATTCATGAGAGGTGGAATATTCTGCACACCATTGTTGGATTGTTTCAACCCATGACATGCAAAGGGGTTGCTGTTATGGCAAACTCAGCAGAAATCACTGTCAAAGCTTGTATTGAGCAATTGCAAGCTTTCTGCTTTATATCCGAAAAGAATCAATGTATCCACACTCTTCATTTATCTTTCACTGAGTACATCACTAGGCAAAGCAGTGAAAGCCATAGACAACAATACCATGAAAAGCTCAGCATTCAGTGTTTCAGAGAAATGCGAAAGTTGAGGTTCAATATCTGTGATCTACCATCGTCTTTTGTAGTAGATGCAGAAGTAAAAGGCTTGCAGGAAAAGATCAAGGAAAGGATTGGGGAAGCTTTGGAGTATTCATGCCGGTTCTGGGGTAATCATTTATTGGCTGCAGGGCCATTGGTTAAAAATATTCTTGATGCGGTGGAGGATTTCCTGAAAACCAAAGGAGTATATTGGATAGAAGCAATGAGCCTAACAAAGGCTTTGGCCAAAGGTGGTGAAGTCCTAGGAAGTTTGATGAAGGTAAGGTACTGAGAACCATGGATATAGTATGCACCATATTAATACCATGACAGCAACAGATGGCGAAAGGTGACATAAGATGGGGAACAAGCTGGATGTTGATGGCAAATCTAAGAAACTTGTTGCTGAATTTTGCTGGAAGTGAGGTGAACAATATGACACCACACCTTTATCTGAGTTTTTTACCGTTGTGGAAAAAAATGAGGGAAGAGAGTTTCAATCAAGGATGGAAGCAATTTCCTGAAGTGCAAAAGGTTCACTTAAATTCCACACAGCAAGCAGTGTCCATTGAATTGAAAGTGAGGTTAGAAGTTTATTCAGTAGCATTTTCACCAGATGGAACCAGAATTGTCTCTGGGTCTGATGACGAAACTGTGAGGATCTGGGATGCCACAACTGGTATGCAGGTTGGAGAGTCCCTCCAGGGTCATGATTATTCTGTGACCTCAGTAGCATTTTCACCAGATGGAACCAGAATTGTCTCTGGCTCTTTGGACACAACTGTGAGGATCTGGGATGCCACAACTGGTATTCAGGTTGGAGAGTCCCTCCAGGGTCATGATGATTCTGTGACCTCAGTAGCATTTTCACCAGATGGAACCAGAATTGTCTCTGGGTCTGATGACAAAACTGTGAGAATCTGGGATGCCACAACTGGTATTCAGGTTGGAGAGTCCCTCCAGGGTCATGATCATGCTCTGAGCTCAGTAGCATTTTCACCAGATGGAACCAGAATTGTCTCTGGGTCTGATGACAAAACTGTGAGGATCTGGGATGCCACAACTGGTATTCAGGTTGGAGAGTCCCTCCAGGGTCATGATCATGCTCTGAGCTCAGTAGCATTTTCACCAGATGGAACCAGAATTGTCTCTGGGTCTGATGACAAAACTGTGAGGATCTGGGATGCCACAACTGGTATTCAGGTTGGAGAGTCCCTCCAGGGTCATGATCATGCTGTGAGCTCAGTAGCATTTTCACGTAGCATTTTCACCAGATGAAACCAGAACTGTCTCTGGGTCTGCTGACAAAACTGTGAGGATCTGGGATGCCACAACTGGTATTCAGGTTGGAAAGTCCCTCCAGGGTCATGATAATGTTGTGAGCTCAGTAGCATTTTCACCAGATGGAACCAGAATTGTCTCTGGCTATCGTGACAACACTGTGAGAATCTGGGATGCCACAACTGGTATTCAGGCTGGAGAGTCCCTCCAGGGTCATGATGACTTGGTGAACTTGGTAGCATCTTCACCTCATGGAACCAGAATTGTCCCTGGCTCTTATGACACAACTGTGAGGATCTGGGATGCCACAACTGGTTTTAGAGCTACAGTGGCCCACATCTCCATCAATGGTGTGTATGCAGTGCATTTCTGCAGTGCATCAGATGAATCTGGAGCAGAATAAAGTGTCTTTTTGCTAAAATGTATGCCAGGACTTTGTTCTCGTTGAAAAAAATGTTCGTTTAAAACTCTGTACCAGTGCGGAAAAGCATCATTTTGAATGCAAAGAGGCCACACCTCCTTCACAATTGAGGGATATTTTGAGTCCTTGTTCCCACTCGGCGATTGATTCTTTGTTGGTGTACATAATACGGCTTGGGGTGAATGCAGTCAACTTTGAAGCGAAGAATTGAAGATGCCCGGAGTTCCGGAAGAGGAAGGTTATCCTGTATTCTGTGGGACACAAGACTCTTGGGGCGTGGCACAAATGTACACTGTGTTGGGCATCTTGCCAGGCATATTGTAAAAACCCAGCAGAAGGATGGTGCAGATGAGTCCAAGATCATTCGAGCCGTCGCGAATGACTCTCGATTAGTCTTGTTGTGCTCCGAAATTGGGCCCGGGGGTGGCATTGCTGAGATTACCACTGCGGGAAGGAAATACAATCATACCGCTTGTCCGTGAAACAATCAGCTTGACTGTCCAAAACAGTCAATCTGATTGAACTAATATGCGCTAGAGTGCTATAACAGTTTGATTGTTTTTGGCACTCAATTTGATTGTCATTGACAATTAAAATAAATGCTCCCACCAATCAATCCGATTGTTCTTGACACTCAAATGGACAGTCATAAACAATCATTCTGAGTGTTTTTACTGCTCAACTGGATTGTTTCTCATACTCACTATGATTGTTTTTGCCGCTCAACTGGATGGTTTCTCATACTTACTTTGATTGTTTTTGACAATCTTAAGGATTGTTCTACACGGTTAATTGGAGTGTTATTGACCATTGACAGGACTGTATAAGGCGGTCAACCAGAGTGGTCCTGACATTTGAAAAGACTGTTTTACACAGTCAATTTCCAAGGTCCTGACACTCAAATGGGCTATTTTACACCATCAACCGGAGTGGCCTTAACAGTCAAAAGAGTTGTTTTACGCAGTCAACCCAAGTGTTCTTGACAAGCAAAAAAACGGTTTTACACAGTCAATCAGAGCATTCCCAACATTCAAAAGAGTTGTTTTACGCAGTCAACCCAAGTGTTCTCGACAAGAAAAAGAACTGTTTTACACAGTCAATCAGAGCGTTCTCAGCACTCCAGAGGACAGTAATCAATACTAGGAAACCTTGAATATTGGGCGGCACATAAGTATGTATTTTTCCCCATGAAGATTGTGAATACAGTCTAGTCTAGCAACATGAACAGTAGAACGTCCGTAGAGGTAGCCTGGGAGAGGAGGGGTGGGGGATGTGGGCAGTGGCATAGAATGATTACGATAGTCTAATAATTGTAGAGGTAGCGGGGAATGGTTACACTGGTCTAATGATTGCAGAAATAGTGGGAAGAGATGTTTACAATGATTTGATGATCTTCGAGGTAATGGGGGGGAGATCACGGGTAGCTGTAAAACATGAATTCAGGTAAGGCGGTAGGAAGCAGCTGAGCCGAGACTTACATGTGCGAGATGACAAACATTTGACTGTCAGAAACAGAAAAATACCTACAAGAGAGCAAGTGGCGGAGGAAAAAAGACGGCAGGAGCAGGTGAAACTCACATTATCTCCCATCTGTCCCCAAGATACCCCCTACCAATCTTGTCGCTCATTGAGAAAACAAGAGCGGAGCTACTACCGACAGGACAAGAAAGAGCCAAGACACTGAGTGGTAGGCCACAGCGTAATTGTAGAGGCAACGCTGTCACAGAATGAGTAAAAACACTCAGATATTCAAATACAAGATAAAAATCTTACCTGTTTGCTGTTGTCACAGAACCATTCGCCTATGGCACAACCAGAGGCAGTGGTAGCCACTCCACCAGTTGACGGAACAACAAGGACTCCGCAAAAGTTGGCTGTAGAAGTGGTGTAAATACATGGATTGATGCTAATTAAGCCGAAAAAAAGCTGCACGTACCGTGGATGTCATTGAGACCCCAAACACAACCACAATAGCATCACCAGCATCTATGATAACATGGTACTAGACCAAAGTAGACGGAGCAAGGCATATCCAGAACCTAACCAACGTTTCCACCAATGGACGTGCCTGCAATGTCAAATATCAAAGAAACCATGGAAGCTGCTGTAGTCGACCCAGATGTGATTGACAGCCAGGGGAAATGAAAAAAGGAGAGGAAAAGACAAGGGGTGAGTGGCTGCTGACGTAGTGAGAGAAGTTGGAGGGAATACGCCCCAGGTTTTGCGGGAGTATTGGCGCAAGGGCTCTGGCCGCTCTGCAAAAAGAAAGAAATTCTGGGTCCGTTAAAAATCCAAAAACAGGATAGAGATGATATACCTTTCATGCAGAAGCCTTGCGGCGCTGCTATTCTCAGTTCCAAGTTTTGTAGTGAAGGAGAAGATGAACGAACATCAACATCACGTGGGTTAGTACCCGACCAATCCGGGTACTCGGCGCTTATTCACTGATTTCTTTGACCTCGGAGTTGCCCTTTACAGTCGTCTATAGCCCGGGGGATCTACACCTAAGTCTAGCAAAGAGAGAGATGCAAAGTCTTACATATATTGAAGTTATACATTCATAAAAATTGCATGCCTCGATAAGATCAGGCAAACGAGAAAATTTTGGCTCTTCTGCGCATTGGCACTTGACAAGTGGAAGCCAGAAACAAGCTTTATGCACCTCAAAATGAAATGTGTGGCTCTTCGGATAGTCTCATATACAAGGAAGTGGACCAGCGGACCAGCATGCCAAAATTATTTCAACAAAACTGCGTACTACAACGAATCAACACTTTTTGGAGGATTATAGTAAGTACTACGACACCAAATTATACTATATACTACAATAGCTCAACTGACTGCAAGTTCTGTGGTATATACATGATTATATGTAACTGACTAGAGGATTAAGTAACGTAAACTAAAGTAAATTGAGCGCTTTCAGGCAACAAGAACAAAATGCAAGAATTAGACGTGAGCGAGGTACCTAGCTGGGTCGAAATCTGAGAGGTGGTCCAACCTTACGAATAGGCCGTCCGAGACCATTCTGCATTTTCTATGTACAAACAGCACTGGTTAGTAGGTAGGGAGCCGAGATAAACATGAACAACATACACTTCTGGATAAATTAGCTGCGGGAGGGTTCTTGAGGCGCAGTATTTTAGCAGCTTAACATATGTATTCATAGGCATGCAACGTACCGTGGATGTATTATCTGCCTTATCTGTTAAACGAGGCTTTTTTCCCCTTTGTCCTGCTGGAGCCTTGGTTGCTTTCACGGGGCTGGGGGGTTCGAGTTCATTTCCCATAATATTCTCAAGGTCTTCAGCAGCTTTGCGCTTATTTTTTCTCGGAGAAGGTGTTGCTGCAGCCTAGCATATGAATGTTAATAAGACAAGGTTTGCAGAGAGATTTCGGACGTTTACCTTTGCTGGGAGATCTTTGGTAACTTTGCGCTTCTTTGTTTTCGAAGGAGCCACTCCTGCCGGCAGCTATTAAAATCAAGATTTCAAAAAAGACAGCGTATTTGCAGAGAGATTGGTGTATACCTTTCCCTGGAAATCGTCAATGGTGAGAAAAGCTTTAGATAGCTTAGGAATCTATTACGCGCATTTGATCAGTTGTAAAATAAGATCAGAAGCCTAAGGCATACATCCGGTTTGAATTTTTGAAGTGACTTCTGCATGCATAAAACAAATCATGATCAGCCGGTAAGTAATTATGCAGCTCATAGTGTTATAAGACTGACCGTGTCAGTGTTGATCTGTGCCTTGAGATTTTTTTCATCAATTAAGCAGAGAATTGAGGAAAAAAGCATATACCTTGCGCTTCACTCTCGGTGGAGGGGCATGTGATAAAACGTTCTCCTTGTTGTCCTGGATGAAATTGAAAGTGGATAAGAATTGAGGATAATTTTCCTGCAGTGATTACGTACCAATAGTGAATGGAGGCGCTTTCGAAGGTCCCGGCGAATTTGATTTACTTCCGAGTTTGGGTCGGCTTCCTCTTCTATTGTTGTTATTTGTACAAGTTTGCCCCACCGAGCACTTGACTGCAGCAGCACACGAAGACCCTCTTCATCATATCCCTGGTTATAAAGATCTTGCATCATCAACTTGATGACCGTTGCGGGAAGTAGAACAAGCAGAATGATCTGATGACCAGTAAATGGTTTAATAACATTTAGATCCATGTTGTGCGGTGGAAACATGGTTGTCAGGCAGTCAACAATTATATCGTGCCCGAGCTGACCGTAGCTACACAAATATGTAGATAGACAAATATCCTGAACACGTACTACCCGGCTTTTGTGTTTGAAGCGCAGAAGTCAGAAAATAAAATTGCGCTATTGGCCAGTTGACTGACGTCGGGGCTATAGATTTTCTCGAGCTTCCCGAATACCCAGAAATTTCTGAGGGAGTTGTGGCTCGCAATGAGAGATTTGAGTTCTTTTCCAAATTTGAATACACGGCCCGGTAATTGATTCCACTTTATGGCCAATGCAGCATCGTACCAATCCTCACCCATGGCGTTGTTGACAATGTCATCAGTATCCCTGCTTCGTTCAATCAGAGGACAGAGCTGAAAATCTAGCTTAGCTATTGCCGCTGTAGCTTTCTTTCCTTCGAGTTTCTTCCTTTTGTTTAGAAGGTCAAGAACCTCGGGAGAAGCATTGTCCGGGACAGGAGCATTGCACACGGGACACCTTAGGACATTATCCTTCAAGAATGCCATCAAGTATTGCGCTTACGACTAATGAACAATAAATGAACAACTCACCGCTGGGTCTGATGTATCGCTCACGTCATATTTTTCGAAGTCAAAATTGAGACTTTCGAAGTTATCTGTGGGCGACACCTGCTTAAATTTAAGCTCAAGATACAGATGGGAAATCAAGAGGTATTACCGGAAAATTGGATAGTTTTTGCCTTGAGCTCTGTACCGTGATTTAGCCAGATAACCTGAGGGGAAAAGTAGGCCGAGCGGTACTCACTTGGTGATGTGGCAACAACTCATTTTGGTCCGAGCTGAAATCAGAGTAGACTGACTCTGACTCAGGATCAAAGGATGAGTCCTTGGTGTCGCTTTCAAAATCCTCTTCACCATCGTACTTTGTAAATGTAAGTATGAGAGACATCACTCTATAACTTGGAAGTTGTGCTAGACAGACCAAGATAGTGTTCTCATTCGACCGAATAGGACGGTTTAATGCTGGTTTTGGTACTGAGTGCGGTACTGGTGGTTCTAGTGTTGAGCGTGGAAGCACTTTTGACGCATGCCTTTGCGCCAGTAATGGTCTTGCCCCAAAACTTGGTGCATGTTCTGTTACTGGCTTTTATTGTATGATTGTACCCATTGTTATGTTTTAGATTCATGAAGAGCCACAAACGAAGAAGACTAGTGCAACCTTGAAGGTAGGTCCTATTGGTAACTCGGACACTGTTCCCTTACTACTGCTCTTTCAAAATTGTAGCCTTCCCGAGCAATACCAGAAGCTAGGATAGCAAACAGGACCAATGACGCAGTGAGTACGAGTTTGTTGAGAATGATCTTTACGTTCATGACATTTGATTGTCTCAGGTATTGAAACCACGTACATCAACCTACAGTACCTCCAGGACTCTGGTAAATTTGATGTTTGTATATAATGGGTGTTACTAATACAAATTCCTCAAGGGAAAGACTAGCGACGACACAGCGCACATTGAAAATAAAGACGTAGGCTTGCTTTTACTTTTAAACAAATATGCTTCTAATCAGGTAATCATTCCAGCGTCAATCAAATAATAGATCATTGAAGGTATAGTTATTATGATTCGGAGCAGTTGAGCCCGAGTAACAAGCAAAAAATCTCTTAGCAGATAAAAACTTCTACTCGCATTGAACTAACTCCTGCCAAACCTGCTCGTACCGCACAAAATACCCTGAAGAGCCATAATGATTTGGAGTCAGATGTTGACCACTTGGACGGTAACACTGAAACTGTTCAGGACGATGAAGATGGGCACGCTGGAAAAGAAAAAGAGAATGCAAAGGTACGCACATAGACTTAGTGGCAAAGTGGGCCTGTTACTCATTTCCCTTATTGTATAGGAATTTGAAGCAAATCGAAACGTTCAGGAACCCAGGTTAATCACTGAATTTTTCCATGCCATTGCAAAGAAGCCTCTTGTAGCTACTTCAAAGAAAGATCTGAACATGACCAAGGTTGGTAAAGTAGACGTGGTTTTGGTGGGGAAGCGGCGCTGATCTCAACTTTAGCAAGTCACCAAGACTCGTACCTCATCATCTGATTCTGATTCGTAGTCCTCACCAGCCTCAGCCTGACCCTGTTTACGCGATTTCTCATCCTCGGAAAGATAGCTTTCCATGGGAATATTGCCGCCAGCTTCATTTCGATCCACTTCCTCAATTCCTTTGGCATCCATACGTTCAGCTGCTCGCTCCATCTTGTACAGTTTCCGCAATCTAGGGCTGTTGTTTGCAAGGATGGCCTTAACAATTGCTCTCGAGGCCCAGTGCCTTTCGAAACGTGACAGAAATGGAATTTCAGCAGAAAGCTATTGGCAGTTTTCTCTCGTTAATAGTGATGGCAGAAAATTAGCAGTCTTGACCTACAGCTCGTAGTGTCAAAGCTATCTCTTCTTCAGTATGGCCACGGAAGGTGCGTCGGAAGTCCATCTTGCGACTGATGATATGCCTCGATATATTCTGTAAAAAAAGTTACTACTGTTACGTCAAGACAGAAAGAGACTCAAGGACATCTTACTTGAATCCTATCATATCTTGCCTGATTATCTGAGAGACCCAACACGTCTTGTAGCTTTAGTCCGTTGCGCCCGATCCGGCCTTTTGGACATGGAATTGATTTTTCGAAGTTACTGGAATTTTGGGATTTCGATATATTGCTAAGTGTCTTGTTTGTAACATGAGTATCCCTTGCAGGTTGGACTTTGGTCACTGGATGCCTCTTCAGCTTGTCTCTGCCAGCGTTGGGATTTGGCATAACAAGAGCAGTTGAAAGATTCACGGACCGGAAATCGGTTGCATCGTTTACTGGGTCATGTGACTAATTTGATTTTTCACCTCTGTGCGCGTAGATAGCGCTGCCGTGCCAAAATAATAATAATTTATCCTCCCTCTTTGCTCATATATTGGTGCTCACAGTAGTGGAATCAGATAAGGATAAGTTGAGCAAGGGGAGTATAATTCTGATAACTTTTGCGAGAGCGCCAGCATCTATTCCTTAGTAGGCATGTATATGCCAGTGGTCCTAAATCCTGAGGTTCATTTCGAATGGCAATAGGCTAATGACAAATTACTGAGCAGAATTGCGGAGGACAGGTGGTGTAAATTAAAGAAGATCGTGACCATGGGGGTCACGAGCAGACTTCCTGATTTGAAAAACCCTAAAATGGGGTTAGCTTCGGAAACGTGTCTCCGTTGACAGCTCTTATCTTTCTCTTGATCTACTACCTCGGTGTGCTCCTCAACAAGATGTACGCCCCAAATGATATGTCAGAAGGTGGTGAGGAGTATGAATCAGACTCATTCTCGGATCCAGGCAATTATCATAGTCAAGGTACTTCAGTTGACCATATCTCAAAACCATTATAGACTGATTGCGAAATGGTACAGAGCTTGATGGTTTAGAGGATTACAACTTCAGTAATGAATCACTGCATCACACTATGGATGATGAATTAGAGGATCAGATGCTTGTAGATGGTGAGCTAAAATCTAATTCTGAGGAGAGACTGAAAACTATGATTAACTTGAGGAATTTAGATGCTCAAAAGAAGGAATATTTTAACAACAAAATGACAACTGGAGTGGATTCAAACTTGGGAGAGGAAACCACCAAAGGTTTCTTGGATGATTATGAAGTGGATGAGGACTTGGATGACAAAACCGCAGAGAATTCCTCGGACAATTATGGGGCCGAGGAAGACCTGGATGAGAAGATGGTAGCTGAAGAGGGAATGAATGATTATGGGGCCGAGGAAGACTTGGATGAGAAGATGGTAGCTGAAGAGGGATTGGATAATGATGGGGCCGAGGAAGACTTGGATGAAAATATGATAGCTGAAGAGGGATTGGATGAATATCAAGTGAATGAGGACCTGGATGAAATAATAGCTGAAGGGAGCTCAGTGCATGAATTGGGAATGGATGAGGGCTTGCCAAATCGTATAGTAGCTGGGGTTGAGGAGGGTTTGGAAGAGCATACTACAGTGGGTGAGGATTTGGGTCAAATGATTGGCTCAGATGAGGATCTGGCAGGAGAGAAAGAAAAGGAGCTTAGTGACCACTTCTCACTGGAGGAGGCTGAGGAGCTGAATGCAAAACTGGGGGGGATGAAGTTGTTGAAGAAGAATGGACAGATCTGAAAAGAATATCTCTCAGAGGGAAGAAACCTGCTGGTTTGCAGTTCCAAGATGAAGGAGTAGATGGAAGAATGGGTGAAGCCAGTGGTTTAGATGAATCTGAGTCCAGTTCCTATCCTGGAAGTGACCAAGTTGATAGTAGTGAAGCTGAAGAAGGTAGAAATATTACCAGGAATGAGGAAACTGTTGATGTGGGCCAGTTTTATAATGATTATTACTTGAAGATGCTGGATTCAGAACAACCTTGGGAAAAGGAAAATTTTGACCTGCGTGAGTTATTGTACTATGGCCATGATTTTATTGATAGCCTGTGCTTACATGATTATTTTCAGGGCAAGATATGCTTCAGAAGTCAGATGTAGATTCAATAAAAGCCTTTCGGTTCAAAATTTCAAATAATATCACACGACAAGCCTTCGAGCAAATGCGCTATCTCTTTCGTGATGATGTTAACATTGAATCAGAGTGGAAAATAATTCAAAGAATGCACAATCTCTCTCAAATTGAACCTGTCTGGATTGACATGTGCATAAGCTCTTGCATAGCATACACTAAAGATTTTGAGAGTCTTACTTCATGTCCCATTTGTGGTCACACTCGCCTTGATAACCATAACATTCCATATCGACGGTTTTGCTATATTCCTTTGATTCCACGGCTCAAAGCCTTCTTCCAAAACAAGTCAATGATCAAGCTTTTGCTATATCGATTCAATTACAAATATGACCCTTTGGCCCTTTCAGACGTCTTTGATGGTGATGGTTATAGATGGCTTCTCAATCGCCAGGTGAAGGTTGATGGCCAAACTTTGCCTTATAAATACTTTGAGGGGAAATATGACATTGCTCTGGCTTTCTGGCAAGATAGTCATCAAATTTTTCGCCGAAAATCAAATGGGCCTGCAGCAACACCTCTGCTTGTAAAAAATCTCAATCTGCCTCCAGAAATTCGAACACATCTTGAGTACCTCATTCCACTTGGTATTATACCTGGCAGGCCCAAAGATTTTGCCTCTTTTATTCATCCATTTCAAGAAGAACTTGTGCAATTGGCATATGGAGTTTCAGCCTTCAATGCTGCCATACAGCAGACCTTTTACCTTCGAGCATACAATATTCAAAATGAGATGGACATCAGAGCAGCTGATAAAGTTGTTTGCAACACTTCGGTCAATAGTTTCTCTCCATGCCGTGTTTGCTTGATCAAAGGAATGCGTGATCCTCATGCTAAAGGTGGCTATTATTGCCCTCTTGCCCATATATACTTTGATGATGATGGAGACCAGCTCTTCAGTGGAGATGGTCAACCTGTTGTCAAGGAATGGAATCCCAATGAACTCCCTTATCGTAGCCACGAGAGCTTTTATGAAATTGGAAAACAACTTGCTCAAGCTGAAACAAAGAAAGAGCGAAAAATTCTTAGATTTCAGTCAGGCTTGAATAATTATCCTGTCTTTAATCGGGTGGAATCACAACATCATGGCCGTTCTACTCCATATGAAATTATGCATCTTCTTGGGTTGAATATTATTCCTCATCTTGTTGAAATGTGGATGGGGATTTACAAGCCTTTAAAGGGAGTCAGAGGTGATTATGAAATACCGCATCACATCTGGAGGGAAATTGCACAGGAGACTGAGGATGCAGTCAAAGATATACCAGCAGAATTTATTCGGAAACTTGGAAATATTGTGCAAAACAGATCCAGTTTTACTGCTGAGGGCTGATTTTTCTGGTACATCTATCTGATGCCAATTTTGCTTAAGGATCAATTCCAAGATTCCAAATATTATGATCATGCATGTGCTCTTAAAGATATTATTGTTGCCTCAATCCAGTTCACTATAAATCGGGCAGATGTAGAAGTGCTACGATCAAATATTATTAACTGGATACAGGCATTTGAATTGTGAGTTTTATTGTCTTTGGTATATATTCAGTTTCATTCAATTAATTCCTTTTGGACTTTAGCTACTACTACCAATATGATCGTGAGCGCCTTGCCACTTGCCCATTGACCATCCATGCTCTTCTGCATGTCCCCGATGATATTTTATGGTGTGGACCATCTTGGACAACATGGGTCTTCTATGGTGAACGATTCTGTGGCTATCTTCAGAGCCAAGTCAGATTGCGGTCAGACCCCAGTGCAAATTTGACAAACCGCCTCCTATATGCTGCCTATTTTACACAAATTGTCTACCGCTTTAATGCAGCAGACCAGTTAGCACTTCCTGGACTTGGAAAAAATCTTGATCTTGAAGATGACAATGACATTCTTTCACGTTTTGAAGACAAGGTTGAAGGATGTAGGTTTTTTTCATGAGATTAACTTTAGACAGTTAGTTGACATTATATCCTAGATCCATTAAGCATCTTACGGGCTCCTCACAATTCTCAATATATACCTACTTCAGATGAATACTCTCGTATAGTCCGCTATTTCAAAGAGGTTTTGGAAACGAATGAAGCCTTGGTTCGTAAAAACTTACCAATCAGTGCAATTGCAGAATCATGGGGAAAGGTTCGCATTGGTTCTCGGGGGGACTCAATTCGGGCTGCTACAATCCTTGGAAAGAGAGGCAGTGAACGCAACAACTCTTTTGTCCGTGTAAGTTATCATAAAATTCTATTCACAGCTGTGAAACATTACTTAAAGGATGTTCAATCTATACAGTATGAATGTGATGTCAGGCTCCCTATGTCCCGCAAACATAAAGGTCCTCCTCAATATACGCGCGAGATTTTTTATGGTCAGCTTATGCGTATTCTGATATGCAAGATACCCGATACATCATTTTGGGGTGCAGACCTTCGGGGAAGGACCAAGATTATTGCTATCATTGCTCCTTGTAATACAAAGGGAAAGGATGCAACTCAGGAAGTTGTGGAATACACCAAGCTTACGGCAATGATTGCCACAGATTTGCAGACAATCTCAGCCGTTATTGGCAAAGTGGCAACAAGGGGAAGATATGGCTTAATTGATCGAAGTGAAGCTTCCATGAAAACAGCCTTTGTTGACTAGCAGCTAGTATTGGTTGTGACTTGGTGTTTCAAGTATAGTGTACCCGTATTACAAGTACACAATTCATTTGATGCCTATTTGTGCTATTTCTGTAATACTGTGAATTTGCTATTTTCAGAAATTTCAACAGCCCAAGTAAATGATCATTGTCACAGGGTAAGATGAATACATATGACAAGGATTCTGGTTGAGAATCTGAGAATTTTTGCGAAGTGTGAATTACTGAATACTCCACCCAACAACTAGAACAATCCCTTCTGCTGGGCTGCTAGAGCAGCTACATAGTCTCACTTTACTTATCTATTGCAGCATATTTGACACTAGCCTCTAAAAACAATCATGTTGGAATGCCAGCCTTATAATTGCTCTATTGGAGGTGGACAGTCATCCTGATTGTCTTATTCAACAATCAATCTGACTGCCTCCCAGAGAGCAATCATTTTCATTGTCAGCCTCTACAATCAATTTGATTGTCTGTTTGGAACAATCACAATGATTGTCATCCGCGACAGTCAATTTGACTGTATGAACAAAAAACAATCTTTTTGATTGTCTAATATAATAGGATTTGTAATATACAGTCACACTGATTGTTTTTCCTTCCCGCAGTGTTCCTCAGATCTGGCGGCCGTCTTCAGAGACCTTGTTAGTTCCTCGGCCCCTCATTTGTCAATCAGACGGCAATGCCCTTGTAGCAGGATGTCCACGGGATGTCCCTGCATTTATAATCACCAACTACTTGTTACCCACACCCCTTGAGCTTCTCGGTCAGAAATGTCACCCTCAAACACTAAGCACCCAAGTCACCCGTCATATGCCCATTGAACTAGTCAGTCCCATGTGCCAGAAATAAATACTAGGTGATTTTTATTCTCCCGGAATGGGTACACGATGCCCAACATTGACATCTGTCTTGGCTGTCTGGTTCATATTAATTTCCAGTGCATCTGATTCCAAAGAAACAGCTCCTGCCTCCTTCCTTTCAATAGTGTTCACCTCGCGCCCCTTCATTATACAAGTTTGCCAATAAAAACAAGTTCTCATTCTCATTCCCTGGTTGGTGCTGATAGTAATTGTTGACACCCACAATGACAGATTCATTGTTGACTCAATGTGATCCTTTTGGCCAGAGACAACCTGGACATTGGTAGTTGGAGTTTTACCATGGAGAGCAAACACAAATAATCTCTCTCTTCTAGTCTGGGGACACTTTTGTTCATTGAAATGGGAAAGAGGGAGGGCTATGCAAAGGACTTTGCATATGTATGCTGTCTGCTCTTTTCCTATCTTTTCCCCCTCTCATTCACTTACACTCTCCCTGCAACAGATCCACTACTCATCCCGGTCCCTCACCACTTCCTTGCAGCAGTGTTGTTTCCCGGCATGCTAGTGACCAGATTTATTTCCCCCCTATCCCCCGGGCCCCCGTCAGTGGTAAAATCAAGAGAACACAAAGAGGAGAATGATATATCATATGGGGAAAGGAGGGAGGGAATCAACATCATTCAAAGGAATTTTCAAATTTGATATTATGAGTTGTGAGTTTGCCGGCTTTTTTCGCTAGGCGCACAGTACTAAGTCATCCCGCGTCTGGTCTATTTTCACTCATACTCAAAGTCTTAAGTCATTTTTTCACCAAATTTCGTGTGTGGAACTACATTAAATAGCAAGCAACGGGGCTACCATATGTACAAGAATCTGTAGACTATTGACAGCAGTAGTACTACTCATCAATTGCCAGAGTAATATAGAAGAATTCTCGTTGACATGTCAGTAAAAAAATAAGTTCTGCTATGCAAAGTAAAGGGAAGGTGTGCTGGTTTCTGGGAAGTTACAAATTGTCTCTCTTTTGTTATCAAACATCAGGGGAATTTGCGAATCCTAACATGAAACCAATAATAATTTGTTAATGGTGGACCTAGTTTGTTTCTTTTTCATGTGCATTTGTGTCAGACAGAAGTAAATTTCAATGTATGAGGACTTTTTGCATTTCCCTGTTTTGGGATGGTCAGGCAAAGTTGTTATTTATTCCCAATGAGGACTCACAACTGAAGGCAAGGATGCTCATCAAAGTTGATTAGAAGGATGTTCCCCAACTGGCTCCTTCTGCAAGGAGAGCACTTCCTCCTGCAGCTTCTCTGCCTGCGCTGTCTTTCCACGGGCTCGATATGTCTCGGCAAGGTTGTTCATAGAAATCAAGGTATGAGGATGATGCTCCCCAAGTAGTTCATTGCACAAGAAAAGGTGTTTTTCCTGCAGCAGCTCTGCCTGCTCTGTCATGCCACGGTCTGTATATGTCAGGGCAAGGTTGTTCATAGAAGTCAAGGTATGAGGATGATGCTCCCCAAGTAGTTCCTTCTGCAAGGAAAGTACTGTCTCCTGCAGCTTCTCTGCCTGCTCTGTCTTTCCATGGGCTTGATATGTCAAGGCAAGGTTGTTCATGGAAGTCAAGGTATGAGGATGATGCTCCCCAAGTAGTTCCTTCTGCAAGGAAAGTACTGTCTCCTGCAGCTTCTCTGCCTGCTCTGTCTTTCCATGGGCTTGATATGTCAAGGCAAGGTTGTTCATGGAAGTCAAGGTATGAGGATGATGCTCCCCAAGTAGTTCATTGCACAAGAAAAGGTGTTTTTCCTGCAGCAGCTCTGCCTGCTCTGTCATGCCACGGTCTGTATATGTCAGGGCAAGGTTGTTCATAGAAGTCAAGGTATGAGGATGATGCTCCCCAAGTAGTTCCTTCTGCAAGGAAAGTACTGTCTCCTGCAGCTTCTCTGCCTGCTCTGTCTTTCCATGGGCTTGATATGTTAAGGCAAGGTTGTTCATGGAAGTCAAGGTATGAGGATGATGCTCTCCAAGTAGTTCCTTCTGCAAGGAAAGTACTGTCTCCTGCAGCTTCTCTACCTGCTCTGTCTTTCCATGGGCTTGATATGTCAAGGCAAGGTTGTTCATGGAAGTCAAGGTATGAGGATGATGCTCCCCAAGTAGTTCCTTCTGCAAGGAAAGTACTGTCTCCTGCAGCTTCCCTGCCTGCTCTGTCTTTCCACGGGCATCATACGTCAAGGCAAGGCCACTCATAGAAATCAAGGTATCAGGATGATGCTCCCCAAGTAGTTCCTTCTGCAAGGAAAGTACTGTCTCCTGCAGCTTCTCTGCCTGCTCTGTCTTTCCATGGGCTTGATATGTCCCAGCAAGGTTGTTCATGGAAGTCAAGGTATGAGGATGATGCTCCCCAAGTAGTTCCTTCTGCAAGGAAAGTACTGTCTCCTGCAGCTTCTCTGCCTGCTCTGTCTTTCCACGGGCTTTATATGTCAAGGCAAGGTCACTCATAGAAAGCAAGGTATCAGGATGATGCTCCCCAAGTAGTTCCTTCTGCAAGGAAAGTACTGTCTCCTGCAGCTTCTCTGCCTGCTCTGTCTTTCCACGGGCTTGATATGTCCCAGCAAGGTCACTCATAGAAGTCAAGGTATCAGGATGATGCTCCCCAAGTAGTTCCTTCTGCAAGGAAAGTACTGTCTCCTGCAGCTTCTCTGCCTTCTCTGTCTTTCCACGGGCCTTATATGTCAAGGCAAGGTCACTCATAGAAATCAAGGTATCAGGATGATGCTCCCCAAGTAGTTCCTTCCGCAAGGAAAGTACTGTCTCCTGCAGCTTCTCTGCCTTCTCTGTCTTGCCACGGGCTTGATATGTCCCAGCAAGGTTGCTCAAAGAGGTTAAGGTATCAGGATGATGCTGCCCAAGTAGTTCCTTCCGCAAGGAAAGTACTGTCTCCTGCAGCTTCTCTGCCTGCTCTGTCTTTCCACGGGCTTTATATGTCAAGGCAAGGTTGTTCATAGAAGTCAAGGTATCAGGATGATGCTCCCCAAGTAGTTCCTTACACAAGGAAAGTACTGTTTCCTGCAGCTTCTCTGCCTGCTCTGTCTTACCATGGGCTTGATATGTCCCAGCAAGGTTGTTCATGGAAGTCAAGGTATGAGGATGATGCTCCCCAAGTAGTTCCTTCTGCAAGGAAAGTACTGTCTCCTGCAGCTTCTCTGCCTGCTCTGTCTTTCCACGGGCTTTATATGTCAAGGCAAGGTTGTTCATGGAAGTCAAGGTATGAGGATGATGCTCCCCAAGTAGTTCATTGCACAAGAAAAGGTGTTTTTCCTGCAGCAGCTCTGCCTGCTCTGTCATGCCACGGTCTGTATATGTCAGGGCAAGGTTGTTCATAGAAGTCAAGGTATGAGGATGATGCTCCCCAAGTAGTTCCTTCTGCAAGGAAAGTACTGTCTCCTGCAGCTTCTCTGCCTTCTCTGTCTTTCCACGGGCCTTATATGTCAAGGCAAGGTTGTTCATGGAAGTCAAGGTATGAGGATGATGCTCCCCAAGTAGTTCATTGCACAAGAAAAGGTGTTTTTCCTGCAGCAGCTCTGCCTGCTCTGTCATGCCACGGTCTGTATATGTCAGGGCAAGGTTGTTCATAGAAGTCAAGGTATGAGGATGATGCTCCCCAAGTAGTTCCTTCCGCAAGGAAAGTACTGTCTCCTGCAGCTTCTCTGCCTGCTCTGTCTTTCCACGGGCTTGATATGTCAAGGCAAGGTTGTTCATAGAAGTCAAGGTATCAGGATGATGCTCCCCAAGTAGTTCCTTACACAAGGAAAGTACTGTTTCCTGCAGCTTCTCTGCCTGCTCTGTCTTACCATGGGCTTGATATGTCCCAGCAAGGTTGTTCATGGAAGTCAAGGTATGAGGATGATGCTCCCCAAGTAGTTCCTTCTGCAAGGAAAGTACTGTCTCCTGCAGCTTCTCTGCCTGCTCTGTCTTTCCACGGGCTTTATATGTCAAGGCAAGGTTGTTCATAGAAGTCAAGGTATTGGGATGATGCTCCCCAAGTAGTTCCTTGCACAAGGAAAGTACTGTCTCCTGCAGCTTCTCTGCCTGCGCTGTCTTACCACGGGCTTGATATGTTGAGGCAAGGTTGTTCGTAGAATACAAGGTATCAGGATGATGCTCTCCAAGCAGTGTTTTCTGCAAGGAAAGTACTTGCTTCTGCAGCCTTTCAGCTTGCGTCCAGTAACCAGATTCAGCAAATATCCGAGCCACTCTTGTTTGACCTTTCATTGGTAAATGTTCAAAATCATCCATGGAAATACGAGATACGTGAATTAGCAACTTCCTTCGCAATGCATAATCATGTTCTGAATGACCAACAGGAGTGCCACTGCTCAATATCAATGTCACTGCTGGAACTATATTGCCTCTCAATGAAATTGTTTCATATGCGCAACTCTGGATGACTGCATGGTGTGACAAAGTTAGGTGCTCATGATCCACATTATATGAAACCAGAGAAAACGTGCCCAATTCATCAACAATTTCCAATAAATCATTTTCCTTCCCCAAACAGTTGATGATTTCATTCATTTTTTCCCGTCCCATAATTTCTTTCTCTGTTTCATGAAAATCATCTTCCGTAAATCCATAGTTGAAAGCATTTTGAAACATTTCTACAGGAATTCCTGTATGATGCAAACAGGAGCAGAATCTGGAGTAGTA
>JAACJN010000500.1:0-21094 GCA_013368555.1 Collybiopsis confluens
GTTAGCCCCACTACTATACATATCTTAGGTTGAGAGCGAGGGAGTAAAGCGGACGCGCATAAGTTGAATTCCTCGGACTCGGAAACGAGAAGGACCTTACGTACCTTCACTATGTTCCGAGCTCGTTATGAAAGGGAAGCGATATGCGGTTTGGGGAAGCAAGAACGCTCGGAGGATGAGCGGATATGGGAAGCGAGGACTCCAGCGATTTAGCAACTGTTACTTATGTAATATGGAGTTCGACGAACTTAAACATTCCGTGATTATCGATACATCGTTCAACTGGGTTGTATGCGGAACGAGGCTGAGGCCTATATAACACAACAGATAGCCGAAATGCTTAAACGAACACGGAATGGATGTGGAAGACAAGGTCAAAACCTTTGTCCATCTGGAAATGGGACTCAATGCCCAAGTTGACTGAAGTCGCTCGGTAAGCTCTCAGGATGGTATATGACACCTGAGAACCGCAGGAGTTTCATGGTGCCCAGGTTGCATGGAGACATGTTCTAATTCCTGGGCAAGCTGAGTTCACTAGTATGGAATATAGTTAACTAAATCAGTTGAAAAGCTGCCTCAAGTCTCAATGGGCTGATCTGAGGTACAAATCAATGAGGTTACCATTACATTGAAGTAGTCCAAGCTCACTTTGAGATCAATAGCTTATACTCTGCGGGAAAGTCTGCTTAGATCATATTCCACCAAGCCCAATTTGGGAGCAAAGTCTGTTCACATCACATTGCACTGAAGATAGCTCCGTTGCAGCTATAGATAGTATAAATTTTGCCTGGAAACTGTCACCATCAGACTGGGGCAGACTGGGGCAGACCGGGGCAGGCTGGGGCAGGCTGAGGCAGACTGGGGCAGACTGGGGCGCGGTTTGGAAATTCCACAGGATATAATAAGAAGTTCCCAGGATATAATAATAGCAGCCAATAGGTGTTAGTACATGATACTGAAATCAATTTCAGTCACCTGCTAGCTTCCTAATACAATATCCCAGAACACCAAGGAAATTCCTGGCTGTTGCTAGGGTCCAACCACGGTGCTTTTTTGTCTTCCCCAGTGGCTTTATTCTACTTTCAAAAAGCCTCAGATAAAATTGGGTACTCATGGAAGGCTAGGTAGATTTCCTGTCTGCCTCAATGATTTGTACTTTTACCTAAGTCTGCCAAGTAGCTCAGGAGTTAGAAATAGACACTGGCTATATGAATTATAGGAATTGTAGCAATAGCATATATATACAAGAATATATTAAATCAATGGTTCCATAATACCAATATTATATCGGGCAGAAAAAAAAGAAATCTTAAAAGAACATCAATCAAGAAACCAACTTAAAAGCATATCAATGACTTACTCTGAAAAGTTCACATTGGCCTGGTACCAGAGATCAGCCTTGGCTCCATAATCACCCTTGGGCCTGAAGATGAATCACCAGTCTTGTTTCTGGTAGACCTCCTGGGGTTGACAAGAGGTTTGAGCTTTTGTGCCTCTCTACCCCCAACACCTTGACCCTTCCTAGACTCCAACTCCCCCTTGACTGATATTACCTCCTCTTCATCCACCTCTTCATCAATGACTTCAATAGAGGGCAAGCTTGAACGCCCAGGCATATTCCTAACCAAGCCGTTGTTTTCCCTACCTGTGGCAGCATTTTTCTCTTCATCCATGGTAATCCCACCATCAATACCTTCTGCAAACTCGTCTGGTATCTGTCCATCTGATCCCATTAGATCATCTTCCTGGTAGCCAAATCTCCCCATTTCATGTCGAGACAACAGTTCTTCTTCCGCAGACTCTTCATCACCTGAATCAAAAAGCTTTTCCACAGTCTCCTCCATTTCCTCCTCATCCTCCTCACCCATACTCAAATCCACATCCACAACTGCTTTTCTGCCCACAGCTTGAAACAAAACCTTCTTTTTTGCCCCAATGCTTCTTTTTTCTCCCGCCCTCCTCGCTTCCTCTGCCTCTTGAGCTTTTCTCTCCAGCTCTTCCTTCTTTGTCCTCCTTTCTTCTTTTTTGATTCTTTTCTGCTCTTCCTTTTTCCTCTCGTTCTCTCTTCTTTTCCGCTCTCTCTCCCTAACCCCCTCTCTTTTCCTTTCCTGCTCAGCCCTTTCTGATTCCTTCCTTTTCCTTTCTGCCATCTTTTGTGCCTCGCCTCTTTTTTTCCTCGCTTCCTCTCTGTATTCTTCCTCCTCCTCCTCCAATCTTTTCTCCTCCCTCGCAAAAGCAGTTAAAGCTCCATAGTCAAAGTGAGAGGGAGTAACAACTCGAGACTTGGTTCTGGAAATGGATTAGAATGGACAAATAAATAAATAAATAAGAACAAGTACTCACGAAATGTTTTTGTACAGTCTCTCTTGGAGCAAATTGCAATATTCAGGAGATTTATCTTGAAGCTCCTCAAGATGTGCCACGAGATCAGTGTAGCTAAAAAGGCAGGCATGAATACAGAATATATATATAAAAGATAGACATACCATCCTTCAAGGTTAATCCTGGAAATATCATTGCTATTCTTGTTTCCTGATGAATGTTCATGGAGGCTGTGATAGATCTGTGAAAGTAGCTTAAAGCGGTGGAATCACGTTTTCTTTTTAAAAAAAATACCGATACAACAACCAGAGCAATGACTCTGAGGGGAACACATGCAGATCTGTATATTTCCTTCACCAGCATATGGTCCAACCGAGGTTTTCCATCAACGAGATAACCCCTGAGAACTTGGGAAATGAGAGGACTGAAAAAAGGATGTTCTCCTTCAGTCCTTTCCTAGTGGAATATGGTGTATATATATTTAAAACCATAAAACCAAACAAGACACACCTTAAGATTGATATCATAATGAAATCTATAGCCAGTTGTAAGCCAGTTGATGAGATTGGACTATTGAGAGGTGTCAGCCACAAGAATAAGTTCTCAAAGGTAGAACATATTACCTTGGATGCTCCATCCAACTGGGAAAGACCGTAGTAGTCCACGACTCTAATCCTTGCATCTTGAGCAAAGGAATATCTAACACTGGATGTCCCATAGTTCATCTAATTGTAGTTTTCAGAAATTGGGTAAATTGTAAGAATAAATCAATGAAAAAAAACTCACATAGGTAATCAGATTCTTCCTCTGAGGAGCATCATCATCCAAGGCCCTTAATGCCTTATAAAGTCTAATGCCATTGCCTTTACCTTGCCTATTTTGTTCGGCAAGATCATCCTCAAAAATGTCCCAAGCGAACATATCGTTGTCAGGAAACATGTCCAGCATACATGTTGCATATCGGACACACCGCCTCGCATACTGCGCCAGATCCTGACAATCAAATACCTTCAAAAGTACTTTACCTTTGGCCTGAGATGATTTGACCTTCTTAATGTTCTGGGGCCGCGTTACATTCCTAACAATAACCTAGAAAATGATATTGGATGAGGAGACGAGGGAGGGAAAAGATAATGGCAGTGATCACCTCATCATCTTCCTCTTCCTCAGCACCTCCCCCGACATCCACTTCATCATGTTCCCCATCATCTCCAGGGTCAGGACTCCTCTTGTCGGCGAGAGAGCCATCATGATAGTCTGAAATGATGTGAAGTCAAACAGGGATAAAGACCGGAACTATACTCACGGCGGAGATATGAATCTATCGCAACATTCAGCATAAGAAGAGCGCCATGGAAGTTTACTTACCACTTTGATGCGGGTTTCGAAATTGAAGGAGATACTTTTCTTCTTGAGCGTTCAGTGGAGGCATAGCTGCTAAAGAAGTGCAATGAGCATGAGCGTGTCAGCAGGAACATAGTTTAAGCTGCCGTGCCTTTTTTAAGATGATCTACTCAGGGGGGGAAGCGTTCACAAAAGGTCGGCCCACAATGCAATGTGGAATAGCTATGACTCACGCTTATTTACATCCTCATTGAGCGCAGCGCCGCCGCTATAGACTGGGTGGAAGCTGCCGAGATCATTTAAGCTCCTGTCTGGACCAAGATCTATGAAATATGAGAGACGCCCACCAGTCAGGCAGAACGAGGAAGATATCATACCTTTGCTATTATTGCGGCCAGGTAGCTTTTGCGCCGCAGTTTGGCTGCGGCTCGCGACATCTTCGCTTCTGGAGTTTGGAGGCTGGAGGTGCATAGCATCATTTTTGGATTTTTTGTGAGGAGGGGCATCTAAAGAGTCATTGAGGGGACGGGATTGAGTTTGGCGGCGGCGTTCAGCCATGATGAGAGGAGAGAAGAGAAGGGGTCGTTGAACAAGCACGTGATGGTGCTCTGTTCGTTGTACGTGGCAGTCAAGGCCTTCCTGCAGGGACAAAGACAGAAAAAATGATTTTATAATGTTTATGTACAAAGCTGCCTGTTTCCCTAGGTAGTAACTTTGCTGTGGTTGTCGTGCTGGTGTCAAGTTCTGGACTCATCGTCGATGTAGTGGGCTCTGGAACGGTTACTTTTTTTATTCCTACGATCATTGCTCAGTATATCAATACCGCCTTTGCCTATTTAGTCAAGGCGTGAAAATAGGAGGGGGGGAGGGCGAAACCAGCACAATAGCCAAAAAAAAAAGGAGGGAAAGAAAGAGAAGGGATCGACGAAGCGAAGGCATAGGAGAAAATTGCGCACCCAAATCTTTGGATTCCCATAAACTGGATTGTTCAATATAGGATGTCCAAGGTATTGCAAATGTACTCGAAGCTGGTGAGCTATTATTCCCAATATCAGTTATGTTCGACGATAGATGTTAAGAAGCTTACATCGCCCCGTGAGCGGTTCACACAGCAGCACACTCGTGCCCGTGGGTTCACCGTACCGTAGCCTCTGAAAAACTGTTCTTGCAGGTTTTCCATCTGGGTGAACGATGTTCAAACCCATTTGACGGTCAACAGTTAATAGAGGCTCTTTGCAAGTAATTTCGTTGCTGAAAACGTGGCGAAGGGTATTATTATGAGAGAAGGAAGATAGTGGGGAAACTCGAGGTTCATTGAACTCACCCTGGAAATTTCCCATTGACTTGCGCAACGTACTCCGTCCTCACCGCGCCCAATACAAACTCATTCGTGAGCCTTCTGGCGCGATTCGAAGATGTCTGTAGGATCATTAAGCCGGAAGTGAGTCGTTCAAGACAATTGATGGCTACAAACGAAGGCGATAGGTCGCGATGGACAAAAGGCGGTAGGGACTTGGGAAACTCACTGTAAATTTTTTCATAACCAAAATTGCTCATCAAGATAGCAACCAGCGTGTTGCAATGATACCTCCCCAAAGCATGAACCGGCTAAAAAAAGAAAGGAGTAAAATTATGGTCAGTTCCTTAGATGGATATTCGATAGATCAGAGTTAGATGAGACGAACGAACGATGCTTCCAGGTTTGTCTACGACGATGAATTCTCTTTCGTTGTCCTCTAAAAGAACCTTAATAGGTATAGATGATACTGGGGGTTCATGCCGGTGAACGACATTCCTATTCGGTTTGACGTATCATTAGCTCCGAATGACTCGAGAGATGGTACATACTCCATACGATCCCCATTTTGTATAATATGGTCCGGCTTTGCAACCTGGCCGTTGATAGTCGTGACGCCAGACTCTAGAGCGTATCTCTGCCGGACTTTTTTCAGACATGAAAAGAAAAAAGAGAATTATCGAACACGCACATAATACTCAATACTCCGATCCCTAAATTCCGTCGAAACCACTTCTAAAAGCTCCCGACCAAGCCACCGCTCCTTCGCATAAGTCGTATATGGGTACCAATACGGTGGTATCTTCTTTAATCCTGGCACAGTTTCTAGATATACCGACTCGGATTGTTCAGTTACTCCTCCGCCGAAACTAGACATGATCATGCATGCAATTGTGTGCCTAAATTGGTCTTGAATCTGGATGAGAGACGGTGGGCGTACAACTTGTACGCGGCCGATGATGTTGGAGAATGCAGGAGAAGCCAGCGGTAGAATGAAGGAAAGAAAAGAAACGCCCTCGTGATCGCCGGTCACACGTGTACCGCCGGGACGCGACGTCTGGTTTACAATCATATTCGTATCTAATACTTAACTTATGTGCGAGCTCTATTAATGCGACAATATATAGGAAACCGTCTAAAAGCGCTGCACGAGACTTCTGCCCAAAACGATGGGGGAATAAACCTCCGAGTCCAATCCCCCCGCTCTCGACGAAGGTCTATCTATCCATATCGATAATCAGCTGAATGAGAGAACAAACGAAAAGAGAAACAAAACCAACCTTTCAAGCAGGCTGCCATAACGACATCCTGCACTCAGCCCTCGAATGATAGTGATTCATAGCAATGGTTATGAACACATAATGCAAATACGCTCCAAACGTAACACATCCATGAAATATCTGATGTGAAGCGAAAAAGTAGTCAAATCTTCCGGGAGAGAGCCGTTCGGGTATACGATTCGCACTGCAGCCCAGAAAAAAAGAAAATAGAGCCAAGTTGTAGAGGGAAAAAAATCAACAAAAACATCCAGCGACTTATAGAATAGCGGAACTGATTGTACGCACCAGAGTAGAGCCCCAAAGGTATATATTGACCCAGAGAATAAGAACCATCGGTATCCTATATCCTTCATGAGCGATGGCAATAGTTGAAAAACAGCCCAGTGCGATGAACACGGCCGTACGTATCCTGATATGAGTAGGCTTCCCATATTCAGGATCTACAAGAACGAAGGTAGCAGCTGTACAACCGAAATCAGATCCTAGACCGCCCACACATATTTGCACCATACAATTACTCACCAATGTTCAGAAACGTTATCGTCAGGATGTATAGCTTCTGATAGTGAGGTTCGCAGAAAAACCATAGTATAGAAGTGGGTAATGTGAGCCCAGATTGAGCACAGTGATACCAATATAGTCATACGCTTGACAACGCGTACATACCTATAGTACCATTGGATCGATCAGCATCAGGCCATACTGGAAAGAATTTCGGCTTACTTCTAGAGAATGACTCGCAGAGGAATGAAACATAGCACTGGAGAGCTGACAGTACATCGCGGAAAAGAAAAACGTCGCGAATAGCACAGAATCGATCCACGACGTCTCGTGCTCTGTTAACTCGCTCGGGCGTACGGTGATGTATGCGTCGCTACGCCAACGCCCCAGGAGCTGAATCTCGTAATCGGAATACCCAGCTGCAGCCGCCGACGTGGCAGCCCCACGACAAAAGCTATGCCCTGAATATCCAGTAGAATCAATGCCGACAGCCTCAATTTGGGACTTCAAGGTGGAAACGAAGAAGGAGCGAGACATGGGACGACCATCTGTCATTGCGAAAAGCGGGGAGCTGGATGGAAGGAGGTGAATGGAGAACAAATTTTTGAGAGCGGTGACGGCGCAGAATGGAGAATGAGGAACCGCAGCAATAAGGATAGAGACACCCTTCCGGAATGGATCAGTTTTAGACTCCGGAAGGGTTAAGCGAACGTATGAAGGATTCTCGAAAGAGGGAAGGAACTGGATGGAATCGCGAGTGAGATTAACGGCAGGGTTAAAAACTTCCTTATCCCCTACAGTGAACTCCCGCAGCAAAGAAACCCGCTCTACGCGAGCTTATAAGCTGCATTGAAGTTAGCTGAGTCCCTCCCCGAGGAGATATAATACGACAATGAGAGCTTTGCCATCAACGCAGCCGTGATTGGGAGCTTGGGATTACGAGCCTTCTCTCCATAGTAGCGCTTAATCCCACGGATGAGCCGCTGTACCGTTGGAGACTCGCAGGCATCGAAAGGGAGCCCAGCATCGACATGGAGGGAACGAACACTGGAGAGATAGGATTTAATGGTCTTCGGCTGGAGGGCTCGGTCCCCGAGGGAAGCAACCCATTCAAGTACGCCAGATGTCGTAGCTGGGAGGAACTGGCCGGGCAAGGGACAAAGGGTTGGGCGAGTGCGGATAAAGTCGATGTAAGAACGCTGGGCAGAGGAATAAGTTTTTCGAGTGCTGGATGCAATTCCATGGAAGAGGTAGAATGCGACGCGTGGAGAGAGGTGAGAGTGTGCTTGATACCAATCAGACGGGACTGGGTCGAGGAGGACATTTGAGGCAGGTGGGGCGCCAACTCAAAGAGGCGACTGTACTGAAAACGAGAAGCAGCGGTCACCCCAACACAGAATCGCGTGAAGGACCACAAAGAGCCCTTGAATTGAATATCCCTCTTGCGAAAGCGACAAGGCACCCGCGTGCTAAACCATGCATCTCCTATCACTCCCCCGATATCCTTGACACCACTAGCATCTGTCCAAACCGATACCGAGGCCGAAGGAGAAAGAATTCGTACCCCATTCCACTGCCCACTAAAAACCTGCCACCAGGTCAAATTGGAACGGACACCAGAAGGAATGTGGCGGCGAGAAAAAGGGTTTTTGAATGAGGCCTCGAAGTCAAAGAGGCGACGGATGAAGATGCGAGAGTGAGGGATAACCTGAGAGCAGAACTGGAGGACCTGACAGTTGCTGTGCTTCACGTAATGTGAACGTGAACTTAGACGCCCACGTACTCAACAAAGCACGCAAGATACCGAGCTTGTCGGGCAAGCGAGCCTCCATGCACAATGAATCCAGAATATTGTTTGGAGATTAATTTGTTGCTCATTAGGCTTAAAGAGTTAAAGTATGAGGTATTCGCATTTATAAACAATTCAGAGCGTGTATTATTATTATTTTGCGAATACCATCATACGGCCCGTGATACTACCCGTAATACCGTAATCTATCCGCACCCGCGCCGGCAGAGGCCTGGATATATCCTTGTGCGGCACGGGTATGGGTCTTCCGTCCCCGTCAAACTCTCGCAACCGTATCACGGTGCGGTGTGAAGCCCTAGGTACAACACAGCTAGTACAATCAGGGCGTTAGTGGGGAAATATAATTTAAATGATGCAAGTTCCGAACATTGAGTGGCAGACTACTTACCACGGTCCCACGGTCCCTTACCGTAGTCCATGAAGTTGACGTTATTCCAATGATAACATCTGGCACATGTTCTTTTTTTCCAGTTCTTTCTTTTCCTCCACCACAATGCCCACCGAATTTTTGTGCCCTGTACCAACATGCCATAGGAGCTTTGCAAAGCCTGGAGACAGAGAAAGGCACATCAAGGCTAAACAAGATAATGCTCATAGGGAACAATACCAACGGCAGATGAAGGCTCAGGCAGATCGGGTTTCATCTACAATCAATCGACTGGATTGGATTGCTGGTGCTCATCATGCCAATAATTCCACTTCAGAGGGTCTATACTCCAAGCATGTTGGCACTAATGATTACGCTGAGATGGATATAGATCATATTATTGCGGATGAAAGATCCCAAGCCCTAGGCCTTATGGATGTAGATGGGGATGGTAATGATGGTGACAAGTTGGATGCTATAAACTTGAACAGACTCAATGATATTTTGGATGATGTTGATGATGATGATGATGGCTGTGAATCCTTATGCTCTCTGCCTCAGGATGGCTATGACAGTGTTGAAGGTATGACGCTATATGAAATTTCTAAGACCTTACTAATGCCAATGAACTTTTATTACTTGATGCTTTAGATGCAGGAATTCAAACTGATAATGACAAGGACAATAAAAGTTTCAAACAAGTGCAGGATGAAAATTCCGAGAAGGATACAGCAATGATAGAAGGTTTTACAGGCAATATACTGTTGTCAAATTATTTTGATTTCTTGCCACCTCAAAATCTATCATGGAGCTCAGATATGTCAGATGTGGGCTATAGTTCAGACTTGGACAGCAACTTAGATCATGGTTCAAATTCCTCTGCAAACTCTGACATTGATGATACAAGCTCTTCCAATTCTGCCATTGCAGAAAACCCTGATCACGATGTATATAGAAACCGCAACATGGCGCGCACCCTTGTTGAAAATAATGATGATGAGCCAAGAACATGGTGGTGGCATCCCACTGCTGGCAGAGTCATTGGGCATGAAGCATCTATTTTTCACCACTGGAAGACCATCTTTTCTAAACAAGAAGATCAGGATGGAAATGTAAACAATAACTATTATCCATTTGTATCATCATTGGACTGGAAAGTTGCAGAATGGGCTGTAAGGGAAAAAATTTCTCAAAAATCTTTTGATTTACTTCTTCGAATTCCCCAAGTAAGGCTGAACTTATCATCAAATTAATCTTCTAGAGCTAAAACTGTTTCTTCAGGTTCAAAACAAACTGGGGCTTTCTTATACAAACTCAAAATCAATGTTGGAGTATATTGATGCAATACCTAATAGATGTGGAATTTGGTATACAAAAGAACTGTCATTCAGGGACTCCCTAGATGAAAAGTTCACGGTGCACCATAGAGACCCAGTGCAAGCTATTAAAGCACTCTGGGGTGATCCAGCTTTTGCAGATCATCTAGTTTACAAACCAGGAAAGCTTTTCTACGGTAACAAACAGACAGAAAATTTTCGCATGTTTTCAGAAATATGGACAGCTGGTTTTTGGAATGCAATACAGGTAGGATTTACTGAACTTTTTATAATTTTAATGGCTTAAGTTGTATCAAACAGGGTGCTATTCCAGATGGTGGAACAGTTTGCCCTGTAATTATAGCTTCTGATAAAACAAATTTAACCAGATTTTCAGGCAACAAATCTGCATATCCGGTATATCTTACAATTGGTAATTTGCCAAAAGCTATGAGGCGCAAGCCCTCTGCTCGTGCCTGCATTCTCATAGCTTATCTATCTGTTGAAAAACCAAATAAAAAAGGGCTCACAAAAAATGCACTAAAGATACGAAATTATGAAATCTTTCATAAATCAATGGCTCATGTGCTGGAGCCTTTAAAGTTGGCTGGAAATCCAGATACTGGTGGCATCAAAATGACTGGAGGTGATGGTGCCATAAGAATGGTATTTCCTATACTTTGTTCATACATTGCCGATTATCCAGAACAATGTCTTGTAACTTGTACCAAGTATGGTGCTTGTCCAAAATGCAAAAGGCCAGCAAATGAATTGGAGTTTTCAAACATGGGGGAACCCCGGACACAGGCATGGACAATAGAAAAGATCAATGAAGCCAAAGTTGTAGTGTCTAGTATTGACAATAAATCCAAGGCAAAGACTAAAGCACATTCATATGCAATGAAAACATATGATATAGCAGGAGGAATCAAGCCATTCTGGGCTGATTTTCCTCTAACTGACATTCATAAATGCATTACTCCTGATATTCTTCATCAGTGTTATCAAGGAGTTTTCAAGTATTTAATTGCATGGATAAAAGATATTGTTGGAGAGAATGAGCTTGATGCAAGACTGCAAACATTGCCTCCAGCACATGGTATTCGTCATTTTAAAAAAGGGATTGCAGATTTTAGTCAGATTACTGGTGCAGAACATAAGCAAATGGCATGTGTTCTTCTCCCATGTCTAGTAGGAAAAGTAGATTCAAAAGGAATCAGAGCATGCAGAAGTTTGCTTAATTTTATCTATCTTGCTCAATATTCTATACATGATCAAGAAACCTTGGGGTATATGGATGCGGAGTTGAAAATCTGGCATAAAAACAGAAACTATTTTATAAAAGAAAAGATGAGATCACACTTCAATATACCTAAATTTCATTCTTTGCAACATTATATAGATGCAATTAAATGGCTTGGTACAACTGATAACTATAACACAGAAGCTTTTGAGCGTTATCATATAGATATGGCAAAACATGGCTGGGAGGCTTCTAATAAAAGGGACCATTTTCCTCAAATGACACAGTGGCTCACTAGACAAGAAAAAGTCTTATCATATGATTTTTACCGAAACTGGGTTGACTCTATAGTAGAAGAGGAACCAACTGAAGAAAAAACTGACTTACTGAAGAGCAAAGTCAATGAAAACATATTAGTCTATAATGGCAATGCTGAAGAGTATACCAGTTTGCAACACAATGTAAACTTGGTTGAAACACATATTAAAAATCGGTTCAATTTCCAGAGCCATATTCAAATAGCAAAGCATCCACAAGAGTCCAAAAAAAGTCTCAATAAAATTGTAGACTCTCATAATGCTCCTGGCTTTATACTGGCTCTGAAATCTTATCTCAATTCCCTGCTTCCCATAAATCTTCAAGCCACTAGCAAAGCAGATATTGGGCAAGCAATTCTTCCATTTACTTCACTCCATGTTTGGCATCAATATAAATTTGCACCTGCCAAGCTATTGTATGATGATTCTGATATTTCAAAAGAGATAGTCAAAGCTATTCCAGTGACAAAAAAAACACCACTGATTAGACATGATACTGTTATTGTGATGGCTAATCATCGTGCAGACTCTACAACAATAAAAGGATGCAGAGTTGCTCAAGTGAAAGTTATATTCCAACTTCCTGAAGTTGTACAAAGATTTGGAATGCAAGAGCCATCTCCCTTGAATTGGCCGCATATACCTCTAGCATATGTGGCATGGTTCTCCCACTTTAAAAGTCAGCCCAGCGCAGAATTTGGAATGTATACTGTGAAACCATCAGTTGCATCAAATGGCATTGCTCAAGGGGCTATTATCCCATTATCTGATATTAGACAAACTTGTATGCTCACACCAAATAGCTCTGACTGGGATTCAACTTGGACCTCAGACAATGTACTTGACAAGTGCCAATTTTTCTTTGTAAATAACTTACAAAGTAAATACACATATCAGACTGTATACTAAGCTTATCCACTCAAATACAACTTTTGATATTTTTCCTGTCTAGTTCAATAGAATCTTAAGTGAAAGTGAGAGTATTTGTTCGCAGTAGCTGACAATATTTGGAGTAAACAAGATCAACTCTGAGTGCATTGATAGAACCTAAACCCAACTCCTCCCACTATTAATATCTCCCTCACAGTTAAAACCAGTGACCGGTGAATCAGGGCACCAATTTAGCGAGCAGCAGATGAGATGGAGGTGCTGCCAGGGGCTGAAGATGTGGCTGGTCGTTGGTAGTACCAAAACTTCTGGAACATCCTGAGGAGTAATATGGATGGTGAAGCCGAATGTACTGCTAAGTTTGGAGGGGATAACAAGGATTTTTGAAACAAGTAAGGAAGTAAGGTTGCTGAACTTGATGAGTCCAGAATGGACGGGCATGATGAAGACAGAGTACAGGAAGACAAGGACCTCTGCGGTCCAGGAGAGGGAGACATAGGGGGTGGAGAAACTGGAGATAGTTGCTTGGCGCACCATTCGTCTGCAATCTGTTGGGATGGTGATGGGCCGAGTAGAGGGTCATGGAGGTTAGGTTCCATAGCCAGGACCCCTCCATCAGAGTTGTTGTTGTGGTTCCAGGATGAAAAGCTGGAAGAAATTGAGGGTAGAAAGATTGAGTGGTCCTCCAAACATGGTTCAATGGAATTGGCAGTTATGGAGCGTGGCATAGAGCTGTTATCGAACACGTCTCCACCACCTGCACTCAAACCTGTACCATCATAGTTGGTACTGCCACCCCGAGGCTCCCCAGTATCTCTGCGACCATCATCCCCAGGATCACCAGCCCCACCGTCACTGGCATCACCACTGGCAGCATCAAAGCTGGAGCCAGGACCACCAGTACCTCCACTACTATCAGCACCATCCCCGCTGCTGCTGCCGCCACCACCGCTATTATTGCTGCGGCCAAGCCCATCGAATCTCAGACCATGACCAAGGTTGTATTCTGGAAAGCGCTCTGGAAAGTGTTCTGAACTTCTACTTCCACCTTTCCAACTGACGTTCCGGTAGGTCTCGTGCATGAAGGCCCACGCAAGCAGCCCCATTGTGGAATGAATGGATATTGTGATATCAACCATTTCTTGTATGTTGGGTACACCGGCAGTCCGAAGTGCATTGAGCAGGGACCAGTCAACCTCTTGATCAATAGCTGATGACTGAAGGGTTTTCCAGGCGTATAGGGTGCGGAATGCACTCAAAAGCGCGGCGAAAGGGGATATATGGGAATAGAAACCGTCTCCCGAACATGGAAAACACAGAGATCGAAGCCAGGAGTTGGCGCCAGGGTGCGGAATAATGTGGTACTTGTGAACATTTCCGTCAGCCTAGAAGTGAAACAGATCAGGTAAGTCATCAATAACAAAATGCAATTACACCCACCAACTCCACAAAAGCAGACAAGTTGCCCCCACGAAGCTGGCCCCACAGGAAGTCTGCTTTTTCCCGTTCATTTTGGTCTTTGCTGCTCCTTGCATCCAGCACCATGTTGAGATAAAGAAGAGCACTGCGAAGAACCTCCAACGAAGGTATTATGAAGATGAGCTGCCCATCAATCAGCTTGTGGATGTGCATGACGGCTTGAGGTAATAGTAAATTCTTTATCAGTGCTTTATATCAAACTCAGGCGCACCAGGCATGATAAACAGTCGGCTATGAAGGCAAATCGAGCGAACGCTCATTCCAAGACTGAATTCGTACAGAAGCAACTGCTGGAGCATCAGTGAGGGACTGAAAGCAAAAATGATACACGCACTAATGGGTTGTTATTGATCTGGGCCTTTGGCAGCAGAATGTGTGCCAGCTGCACAAATCCTGGAGTAGCGTAAGGAACATGGTGAGTGACGTGGCAATAGAACATGTCCACATGCACAAGCCACCCAAGAAGCCACGATTTGGCGGAGGCTTCAGTCCTTCCATCTCGTTTACTTGGTGTCGTCTGTGAAGACGACGCAGATTTTATTGATTTTGCGGCGTTACCATCGTAGTGGTATGTGGAACGGTTATCGCGTCCATCGGTAGACTTGACATAAGATTTATCGGCAAAATCAACAAAATCAGAGGGATCTGGTGTATTTGGAGCGATCATTGGCTGGGTTTTAAGCTGCTTGATACTGGTATGACCAAAGGAAACAGGGAAGATGGAGCCTTGGTCAACGCGAGCACTCAATTCTCCCATTGTGGGAGGCAAGGTATCGGGATGGCAAAATGGATGACGGAGAGGGGGGTCAGAGAGGTTAATGGTGGCAATTTGCTGCATCAGCTGAGGGTGGTCGTCTTCATATTGCGCAGCCATTGTTCGATGTCCAGGTTGAACCCTTAGGGCGCTTATTTTGTTTATTTGTTCTTCGGTTCAACTTTTGGGCGCTTATTACAGCGCTTGATTAGCCCCACTTCAGGTGGGAGCTCAATACTTTTATACACAGCGCTGCCCATCCTGTAACTATGTATCCAAATATAATGAACCAAGATTTGACTTGCACAAGCTTGGCAAAACCAAAACCAAAACCGATCCAGCAAAATTGTCCCCATCCAATTTATTGGTACAACTATACTCGATAATTTCATCGTTAGGTGGTGAATCAGGATATCATTAGCATATACAGACTCTACTCATCATCACCCAGAGTATAAACAACAGCATCGTCTTCCTCTCCCCTGCATGCCTTTGACAATTCTTCCTCAGAAATCTTCTCCTCCAGAAACTTTTTGAACACCCCCGGAAGTCTCGGCGACGTTACGATTGCGAGCCCACTTTGGATTAGAGGACCCCTCTTCTCTGAGTATGGTATAGATTGGAGACTAGTTGCGTGGTACAAATTGGGGTCCCAGACAGCAAGATAATTGCTTGACGACTCGACCCGAATGCCATGAGATGCAAGGTAAAAATGGCCCCCTTGCTGGACTTTTGTGGCCTTTCCTCTGAGATTTCGAATGACGGGCGGAGCTCGATAGGTTGTCCAGCTAAATGCATACCTATGAGGCTGCTTCTCGCGGTGAACAACTCTATCCAGTGCAAATTAGCCCTTACTCTGCAAAAAAGACAAGGGAAATCTTACCTGCAGTAATTCCGTGCCATCACACCCGACGGAGGTGCCATATGGGCATCGGCAAATCGCATTGGTACCCCGTCTGCCTCAATAGTATACGCACCTTTGCAGTCCTCGTACAGAGCTCCAGTATCCATGCGATATATACCGCTCTCCTCCAAGAAGTTCTCCATGTCCTGAACGGCCCCTACTGGACCAAGAGCACGGACAAGGTTCCAGAAAAGTGCGAAGACCGAAGCAGCTTGATACCGGATGCTTTTCTTCTGGTCTTCCGTCTGCTTCCGGAGAAAATTCCGGGCAAAGTCAAATTGAGGGCGGGATCGGGATCCAGCTGACCAGCCAGTCAAAACAAGACAACCCCCATCTTCTTTCTGCAGTAGAAGCAACAGTCAGCAATTCCTGGAACGCAAGCACAAGCATTAGCACTCACCCGAATATTTCTTTCCAAATCAACGTTTCCGAGAACTACACCGTTGGCCCAGCTAACCAGACTCTCTTTGGCGCACAACTCCCGTGCGATCAATAAGATCGGCTCTCCAGTCTCGTCGTCTACAAAATCTGCACTTCTGGACGCGGTCAAGTTTTCCTGAAGTTTCGAAAAGTTGACCATGGCCATTGGTCGGCGGGGTACGCGTTTGTCGGGCTGTTTTCCATTCTGTAGGTGATTTTTCCAGATATTTTTTATCTCCTCGCTCTCGATTACCCAGTGTCCCGGTGGTGGATACGGTTTTGAAAGTCTTGGAACGCGGACAATAGGGATAGAATCGCGGAACGCCTGAATAGCGGCCTTTGCAGAGGGGCTGTTGGGATTCAGAAGAATTTCCTGAATCAGGTTCCGCTTGAGTCTGGAGCGATTTCTTCGCGTCCACATAGCGGCGTCTCGCGCGACCTTGACATTGGCCGGTAGAGTTGGCTGGGTCCCCATCCAGGCTTGGAATTTGGAAAACGATTTCCATACAGGCAAATCTGGAAATTGGTTAAAAAGGAAAGTGTTTATATAAGATTTGGACGCTGGGACGCGCGGGAGATCTGGATCGCAGAGCTCAGTAGCCCAATCTTCATTTCTGTTGATCCGCCTGGATAATCGAGTGAAAGAATAATGGTAGTGATCCTTGCCGAGTTTTTTGCGGTTTTTCATGAAGCAGAAAACAAAGTGGGTGCAACCGAGGTGCAGACTCTGCCGCGATGCGGTAATGTGAACGTGAGAGCTCATCACATGATGAACTATACAGCCGCATAAACCACGCCTGCAGTGCTGGGCTTTCTCCCTTCTTCTGCACCTTGCAGGGCTGGATCCAGGACAAAAACCCTTTCCTACCACTGCATTCTAATGACTCGGCTCGAATTGAGGTCGATTGTCTGAATTAACGCGCCGTTGGAGGCGGCAGTGTAGCACGAATTGGTAGCTCCTGGCATTCCAGTATCCCATTTTGCGGATTCCGCCATTTTTTTCTGCTGCAACCACCACCGCCCGCGTCCGCACCTTGTCCGACCAAGATTCGTCGCGTCGGAGTACTCCCACCGTCTCCCGCGTCCCCACCTGCGTCTCCCTCCCCAGCGCAGAGGATGGCAAATTGCGCAAAGTTGATCGAAATGGCTCGACCGGAAGAAGAGAAAAATGCGAATGGCTTACTGGCGTTGTATCGGAATGAAGAGGATGCTATTGAAGACAAAGAAATGCTAGGTTTGTGCCATGGTTTGGCCTTTTCAGGGAATGGAATTTACGCCTGCGTTAGTGAAGAACCAGCAACGGGACTCCATGATTGGCAGTTCGGGAGGAGATCATTTGGGGACCCGAAGTAGCTTGCCCCGTTCACCTCCTCGAGATATCCCCCAGCGCACGAGCCGCATCCATCCGCATTCCCATAATCCTTCCGGTGCTGACTCGATTGCTGAAAGGTTCATTCTTCCCTCCGGAAGTGCCGGTGCATCCAATCCAACTCTTCCCTCGCGCCCTCCCAGCTCAGGCCATCCCATTCTTCCAATTGCTCCCGCCACTGCTACCTCTTCTACATCCACGCAGCCATTAGTTGGCTTCCCCGCCAGGCTAAGGAAACAATCCCTTGGGCGCGCAGCGGCTTCCGATTCCTATCTACCCGCAGTAGGCGGTCTTGCCCCTACCACTCAATCACTCCCATTCCCAGCATATCCTTATCCCATTTCTCTACTTCTTCTGTTCCTGGTGCATCAGGTGCACCACCTTCTTCATCCCCTGCGGCTGCCAGAAGACCAGGACTCAACCCCGTCAATCCATTCAAGCCAAAGACACTGAGCGGAGGAACCACTTCAACCGCTGGCTCCTCCCGAGTTTCGAATGTTCTAGGAGCTGGAACTGGTCTTTCCGGTTCTCCGTTAGGTCGCTGCGGCTTCTGCGCCCGCTGCGAGTAACGTTGCAACTGCGCGTTTTAGATTTTATTGGCGGTACATGGAGTCAATAGAGATACTATGAGGCGTAGTGAGTTCTTCATCGTACCGTTGGATTTATGCCCGTACTGACATACCTTTGCACAAGGCCGCAATCACTCCACTGGTTTTAAACGCCGGATTTTCGGGGATTGATCGAGGTCGGGGAAAGATGTAGAATAGACCATGTATTCTCGCGAGCAGGTAAATATGCATTTTTTAAGTGGGTCAGTTCGTGGTTGACGCGCTGCCTCGTAAGACGTGCCGATGATGCGATTAATTTGCGTTCATGCGTGAAATCATCCAAAGTACGACTTCTAAGTTAAGAAAGTATACTTGAGAGCTGAGACGAGCCCTAGTCGTCAGCTAACAAGCTAGGCAACTATGTATGCGATTAATCGAGGATTGGACCAGGCGTCCTAACTATGTTTACCTGGGTCGATGGTAAACCATACACATCTTTGTATAGATGGCTTATGAGAACTTGGTCCTAACTCTCGAAAGTTAGCAGACTCACCCATAAACCGCCAAGGGTCTCATATATGAGCTAGTTACTGCTTCGTATCAAGGGATCGAAGACCTGCGAGGCTATTTAACACGTGGCACTTATTCCAGTGGCTCTTATCGAGTCCTAACTTGGTTTCACCCGAAATGTTATTCGATGATACTGAGTACTTGTACCAAATGGAACGAAAAGCCAAAAGATATGAAATGACATGATATGATACGACTTAAGTGTCGATATATGCGACATACATTAAAGAAATGTAATGAGAAGCTAGGATACTTCGGCACCCAACGGAGGAATGGTTGAGAGTACGTCCAAGTACGTTGGGCGAGCTAGGCCATAGTTCACAGGGACCGGTACCGACATTCCGATGCCAGATCAGTTATGACCCGTGTTACCATGCGGAACTAGAAGCTGGAGTATATCCAAAGGTTAAAAGAATTATCAAGGCACTCTAAACCAACTCTGGACAAGTTAGCCGATCCGTTTAACCATCCGATCCGTCGGACCTTTTACTCGAAATGGAAGAATCCTACGAAAACTAGTTAGGAAGGACTATCCAGGTGATCGGTTTACCTGGGAGTGGAATTGGGGTCGACGTTTCAACATTTTCTTGAATATTGTTTGGAGTTTGAGGATTTTAATATTATTTATTATTTTACGGTATATATACTCCGCACGTATGTATCCTAACTTTAGATTACCCAGTGCGGATCTCACCTTATATTATATTTTGCTCAGTATCTGCCGGAGTGGGCGTCTGGAGAGTGCAAACCAGCGGGAAAACTCCTGTGTAGCCAATAAGAAAAGAAAAGTTACGAAATTTGCCCGGTCAAGGTTGTGGTGAACTAGACCGCGTATCTACCAAAAAGTTGTCCTATCTTCGTTGGGAAGTTGAGCCCTTGCCCCCCTTCGTTGATCTATCCAAAAGTCCATACGAGGAAGTTGAGCCCTAGCCCCCTTCGTCACTGGCACAAGTCCGTTTCGAGTTTTAGTTTAAGTTAGAAAGGCCAGTGCGCCCCTACTTCGACTAAAAGCGATACAAAGTTATAATAAAACCTAGTTAGGCTACATCGTAGTCGAGCGTCGAAGCAGTTGAGCCCTAGCTCCTGTGGACAAAGAAAACTAAAAAGCGATAGATTCTTGCGGAACCCGCGTAACCTTTGACAAGCACACTCGCACCTTTATAAATTTGATAAGGCGGAACCCGTCCTAACTTACCTAAACACGTTTTTGGGTTTAGTTTTGGTTTTGGGTTGTGGTAGTAGTGATCCCACGCACTGCGCGTTATCTGGAGCCCACCGCGAGGGTTCTAAAAAGAATCTATAGGCCTAAAAGCCACAAAGACCCTTTGTACGTTGCAAAAACAAGATAGGCGAACCATCGTCAAAGCGTAACACTCGGAATCATCTCGAGTCCAAATCGTTGACTTTGGGGAGTTAGATCGCGTCGAAGCACGTCAAAGAAAAGCAAATCAGTGAACCCTTCGTCAGATAACAGAGGGCGAACTCGTTAAAGCAAAAGAAAAGCAACGGTAGACGAACCAGAAGGTCCTTCTATTGGAGCATACCCAAAATCTCCTGCTGTACGTTCGACGTCTCAAGACAACGACGCCAGTTTAGAGAACAACCAGAATCACCTTTAACACCGATCGGCGAAAGTCCTAACTCTAATAACGAGCAAGGACCGAATCCTTTCAACTTCGAATCAATCAATCTCGCCTCTACACAAACCCCAACACTTTCTTTCGACTATCCGTCTATTTTCTCGTCTTGGTTTCAGTCTTCCTTTCCAAATCTCAATCTCTCGCATTCTATCTCGTCTACTTCTCATCCTATCTTTTTATCATCGACAACATGTCAAATCGGAACAATATTCCTCAGATCGGGTTACCAACCCTTTCGAACGATGCGGTAACACAGTTGGCTGCTGCAGCCGAAAAGTTACCGAAGTTATACAAAACCCCTCCTATCTTGAATATCGAAGACCCAGTCGGAGTTATTCAATGGTTTGAGGCAGCAGAATGGATCTTTGATTCGAACGGCATTACGTCGGATGATGCGAAGTTAAAACTAGCTCTGGATTGGAGTACATATCCGACCAGAAAGCTATTTATGGGCATGAAGAGTGTTAGGACACCTAATTACGATGAATTCGTAAAAGAGGTCCGGAATATTCTTCCTGAAGAAATGCTAGATGTCGCAGGGTCAATGTACGAGTTAGACCGAATTGTCAACGAATATGAAACCACTGAGTATAAGGCAGAAAGCAGAGTTTCGACTTTATAACGTTCTGTTTGTAAACAGAATGTGAAAAGTTAATGACGGATCGACCCATCCTAGCTAATAGGGATGCGGTACGCACCTACTTGAAGGTATTCGAAGAGAGTAC
>JAACJN010000501.1:0-21040 GCA_013368555.1 Collybiopsis confluens
ACAGTTAGAGTGTCCTGATAATTCTTTTAACCTTTGGATATACTCCAGCTTCTAGTTCCACATGGTAACCCGAGTCATAACTGATCTGGCATCGGAATGTCGGTACCGGTCCTTGTGAGCTATGGCCTAGCTCTTCCAACGTACTTAGACGTACTCTCAACAATTCCTCCGTTGAGTTCCGAAGTATCCTAGTTTCTCATTACATATCTTTTAATGTATGTCTCATATATCGACACTTAAGTCATATCATATCATGTCATTTCATATCTTTGGCTTTTCGTTCCATTGGTACAAGTACTCAGTATCATCGAATAACATTTCGGGTGAGACCAAGTTAGGACTCGATAAGAGCCACTGGAATAAGTGCCACGTGTTAAATAGCCTCGCAGGTCTTCGATCCCTTGATACGAAGCAAGTAACTAGCTCATATATGAGACCCTTGGCGGTTTATGGGTGAGTCTGCTAACTTTCGAGAGTTAGGACCAAGTTCTCATAAGCCATCTATACGAAGATGTGTATGGTTTACCATCGACCAAGGTAAACATAGTTAGGACGCATGGTCCCATCCTTGATTAACCGCATACATAGTTGCCTAGCTTGTTAGCTGACGACTAGGGCTTGTCTCAGATCTCAAGTATACTTTCCTAACTTAGAAAGTCGTACTTTGGATGATTCACGCGTGAACGCAAATTAATCACATCATCTCCCCCAAACTAAAAGTTCTGACCGTCCCCGGTCATAGCCTAACTCTGGGTTCAACTCTGCGCATCCACCTCTAAGTGCCTAACACTATTAAAGAGGAACTTAACACGCTTTTACATTTCTGTGTTATCTCTTATCATATCTTGCCGAGTCCGGCCTACCGCATATTATTCGCTTTGATCCCGAGACTTGTATCAATCAAATTGGTTCGTCAATCAAATTGATCGCCGAACCGATTTCCAACCGACTGTATTAGCCACTTTGGCGTCTCATTTCTCTTCAAAGAGCAGTTATCATACTGCTCCTTGCGATATTGCTTCTTTGGAAGCACGGGATCTGTCACGGATTAGATCATTCATTGATCGGTGATGGGTATGGGTTAGGGTTCGAAGATATTATAAAGCCTGACTCGGTTGAAAATTTCGACCAAGTCCGTCTTTTCTTTCCTTCCCCATGTCTCCCGCCAAACTCTACCTCCCTAACTCGAAGAAGACCGCCAACAAACTTGTCGAGGCCTTGGGCTTCGAGTTCAAGGAAGATCCGGCCCCCTCTTTCTTCGACGTCGTTGATTTCCTTCCCGAAAACATCGACGCGTATCAATACCCGGCTCTCGCCACTGACGATCCTTTCTTGGCCAGCAACATACCTCCTCCAAGCTTTTACCCAGCAAAGCTAGCAAAATGGTACAAGCCTGTTGAAGGTGCGACATCACGAAAAACACTCATAGCAAGGGCCAACTCTCAGAAGCTAGGGATTTTCCCTACATCCTTAACAAACTAAGGACAGTCAGAGATACCCAGGCCACCCAGGCTACCCAGGCTACCTAGAATCTATGTCAATACCCCTGCTCCATGGGTAGCTTTGGAGCTCCCTGATGATACTCTCATAATCTTTGGGTGTCTCTGAGGGGCTCTTGGTACTAGCATACATATTTGTCATTCAAAATACTCGTGACAGTGTAGTAACTGCTATCTGACCGTATCATAATTAATGTTATTTCCTTCACCAAGTGTAAAAATCATGAATACAGATTCAGATCACTATGCAAATAACAAAGAACTTGAATGTGCTGGCATATACTACTTGTAGGGGTTGGATCGTATGGCATCTTTGATGTCGTAAATTGGATGGCGCCCCGACATGGAAACCCGGACGACCGCGCCGTGAATCGTTCGCGAGTGTGGGTGCATAAAAGCAATCTCCAGCGCGTACTGGTACGGCTGCTGTCGTGTAAGCATGTCTCCACAGTGTTAGGTGTTCCGGTACTCACTTTCACCTTCTTTCTTACTATATCTCCCATGTATTTCTCCACACACTCTTTCATTAGCTCGATGTATTCGTCTGTAAGGGGAACTAGGCTGCTCGCGTTTCCTTCTTCCAATCGCCGCTGAAGCCGTTTCACCTTGCGGCCAACTTCATATTCCTCGATCCACCATGGCCTAACCCAGGAATGAAATCGTATGTCGGGTTATGGGGTATTTGTATCAATCCCTGCGTGTCTAGTCATGCAATTAGCACCGTAACACAAACACATTCATTCTAGCTCACTTCAATTTTCTGCGCCAGAATCGTTTGACCACGTATCCGACCATTGCCTCTGTGGTCGATATGGGTTCGTCGTCGTCATCTCGTGCAATTGCCAGCATGGACGCTTTCCAGAGTCGCATGTCATCAGTAGCGAGGGGCGTAAGATCGCCTGACTCCCGAGATACAAGGTGTATTGCTTCACACCGTCCTTACCAGCTTTCATGTTCGTTATAGTCAGAGACGTCCCGGACCCCGTCAGTGTAAGATAAGGTGATAACGTCGCAGACAGCGTGAACGGGCATGATTTTGGCATGAAGTGCGGAAATCCTGGTACAAAGTGAATTGGTACCAAGAATATTATCCTGCTTTTCTCGTCAAAGAAAATGGCGTCAATGATTTTTGAGCGTTTCTGCGCGCTCCCATTAGGCTCGTAGAGACTTTTTAGCCGGGTAAGCTCTCACCGTCTTTTTCGAAACGACGGTCGATGCTATTTCTCCAATGTAGTCGATTCGTTTCCACTCTTCATACGTCCAAGGGCAATCATCCATGGTTCAAGGTGGGCATCTCACTGCATCTTTTCCTCGTTATTACAGGGTTCCCCTCCAACAAAGTGCATATACCGAAGTGTCCCGCTGTACCTGTACCCGGACTCGTACATGCCACGCGCGAAGCGCGATGGCCCACTTCCCACGTGAAGCAAAGTGACCGGTGGAGATGAATGAGACGTTCTCGCCGTCAGATGCCTCTCATATGTGTTACTACAATGACCGGTGACCTAGCCAGAACAAACGGTCATTGTGGAGTCTTAGCAAACTAGTCAAAAAAGGCGCCACACACCCTTACTGCTGCTATTTTTTCTGCCCATAAAACGCCTACATTCTGTATTGCCAATGGCCGAGCAAGAGAATTTGAATCATCGTTGTCCTTCACAAAGGTGTTCACAATGAGATGACGAGTTCTGGCTGAGTTTAGCGTAGTTCAATAGGTAGAGATACACGGCTCCGGACTATTGAGAGCATCTTTGAAAAGATTACTAATTGCTCTACGGTGAGAAGATTATCCTTTTTGAGAATGGTTTGTCATAACTCATTTAATAGCGTCTTTGCGTTTCGCTGCTGAAAAGAGTTGACTCGAGAGAAAGGGTGACGTGACGTGACTTCGTGACAAAATCGTCGAAAAATCGATAACAAAAAAAACAAAAACATCCAAACAGTTAATACAAATAGCTGAAACAATTTCTTCGAAATTTTGAAACTCAGGTGCAGGTACAGGAAGGGTTAAAAAGGCTAGTCATGTTATCACACCATTTCAAATATCACAGTCTTCGAGGATTTCCAAAGCCAAGCGAAGGCGATTTTCAGCCATCATATCACCTGTGAGCTCCAGGCCAGTCGAGCGACATTCCACTTGAACATTGCCAAATTTGAGTATGTGCTTCAGGTGCCATAGTGTGTAGATGCCACAATCAGAATTATTAGGCTGAAATGGAACCTGGAAGACATATTCTCGTTTCTCCTGCATCGGTAGTAGGGACAACCTATAGACAGACCTTTGTGTGAGGGTCACACACCCAATCGGTGTTGAGATTGTTTTTGAGGTTAACATGAAAGCCTCGTAGCTTGGCGAAAACTTCAGTGAGCCGCATTAACGACTGCCAGTTAAGATCAGTTCCGACTCTGGCAAAACAGACATGATTTTACCAGCATGAGACCTGTATTCTTTCTCAGTTCTACAGGTTTCTGACGATTGGGGACGCAGTTTATCCGGAGACTGTCATAAATATCGATTCTTTGGTGACGATAGTTGATGCACACCGAGTACCAGTGAGTATTCGACTCATTGATGGGAAAAAATACGCAATCCCAGTCTGCCCGCTTGAGTTTTTTCTGCTGGGAGTATTAGACCAAAGTCAAATGGTAATTCAAGAACATGTACTCACTTCAGCCGCACACACCACCTAATGGCAGTCACAATATCGTTTTCAGCCAAAGAAACTTTTGGCACCTTGCAAATGGCATCCTTGAACAATACTTTGGTAGCAAAGAATGAGCTGAGCCCTATGGTCTTGAACACGCTAGTGTCTCTGTCTCGGCAGCACCATTTCCGTACAAAATAGTTGACTATCTCGTCGTCCAACCATTGTCCGATTCTGAGTCGGTGAAAGCTTTTGAATGCAAGAGAGACCGGCTTAATAGAGAAGTTGGCCTGGAGCTGAGATATCTATAGGGTGTATGAACAGATAATCAGTTCAGTGAGATTGGAATTAAAGTGTTTGACATACTCGAGAAATCGTAGATCGTATAAGTTCATGGGCATCCACGACAGAGGTAAATAGAGCTTTGAAGAGACTGGATTCCAACTCCGACCTCCGACTCTCAAGAAGCAAGCTCAGAGAAACAAAATTTTGCAGCACGGCTTGGAAGGAAAACGGGCGAGGCTCTTCACGGTGAGCTGCAGAGGCAAGCGACACGTTGGCATGGATGATGTACAAGCTTGAGAGGTCCGTCTCCAGGATTCGTAGACGTCTGATCTGATCCAGAAGGTTTTCACAGAAGCATTGGTCAAACTGAGTGGGACATGGAAGAGTGGGATAATTGTGGTCCACGAAAGCGGTCATTCCCTCCGCGGTCCAGGTTGTCAATAGATAGACGGACAGGTTGAGCTGATTGGTTCGGCATTTCCTCATTATCGTGGCTAGCTGACAAAGATATCCTGCAAAACACTCTCGCATCTGTCCGAACGGAGGGCAGTCGACGAGACCGCATTCGTGGTGATTTGTCACCTCCTGCATCCTATTGCCGAACATTTAGCGGGTTTCTAAAGGTCTCACAAGAACAAGTACGTCCTTACCTTAGACAGCACTAGTCAAGGTTCAAGCGAAAACCGGGTTGAGCAACCGGAGCCGAGTCAGAACCGGTCCATTCGTAGGATTGCATTTTTAGGTAAGGGTGACACGATTACGCGTTCAAAGACTACAACAAGGTATAGACTGATTAAGTTACTTTCGCCAAAAGCGCTAACATATTACATTAAACATTAAACCTTGAGACGCAGTCCGTATCGATCCGGACCAAGACCCAAGGAGAGCTGATAGGAGATGGGGACGTCATTCTGGGACTCGGCGCGCCACAAGGATCCGAAATTTGGAACGAAAGTCAGGGAGCTAATAGCACTGTAAACATCTGTCTCCTGGATTTCGCGTTCAACCCCATCCCGAAAGTATGTAGAACCGCAGCCACGTCGTTTATCCCGCTGTTTCACATCGTCCCACAGTTTATGGGCATGCCGAAGAACTGACTGGAGGAACAGGTCATTTATGCTCTTTTTGGAATCTCCATTTTCCACAGTGAGAGTAAAATGTTCAGTCAACCAGCGGAGCATCTCTCGGCTACGCTTTCGTGGACGCTCAAAGATGGCTCGATCGAAATCTGCTGGGAGAGGAACGTGATAAGTATTGGGAGTAACGACCGAAACCAATTCGGCGTAGACCATGATATAGAACAAATTCTCAAAACCATCGTGGTCGAGAACGTTTGGAACATGGTCACTCAGGGCTGGAGGCAATGTGAGAAATCAAATAGGCCGCACGGGAGAATTATTACAACTTACTGTCCTCCGCGTTCTTGATGTCCGATAAATATGTAGATCCTAGCTTACACATGGCATCAAACCAGAATAAGAGAATTCGCAGAAGATTTTGCTGTTCCTCTTCTACAGCACCGTTGGTTATGGTCCCAGAGTTTACGAAGGAATGGTATAATGAATAGACCGTCAATTTGATGGTTGATGCAGCAAAAAAATGACCGCCGATGGCCAGGCAGTCCTGGATAGTAGTCACACTGTGAACTACTCCAGGCCTCATGATTCTACCGAAGATTACATGATTCACGATCGCAAGGTGAATGGGAAACGAAACAACTCACAACATGGATCCAGGAGAAAGTAAGAACGAGCACCAGCGCCAACCGCGATCGTAGTTGCGCTCAAACGCCAATTGGTATGTATACGCTTCCGACGACACTTGCTCGTTTGCATCGGGTGGGAAGGCAATGTCCCATTTCTTTGCTCCGTCCTCTATCGCGACCCAGGTGCACATTCCAGTACGATCGACATGAGGTCGATGGACAGCATGAGCCTTGGCGAGTAACCCCCAGCCCATAAGGTGTAAATAGGAGGAGGTTGGGTATCCATGGTACTTTTTGGCGGCAGCACGGAGATCTGTAGCTAGCTGGGGAGGAGCAAAACTTGCACCACCGAGGGGATTGTGAAGATAGTTCACGATCTTATCAGTGACAAAAAAATCTTCATACGTGGCACGGGTGAACACAGCAGTTCCATCGTTCTCATTGAATCGTGTCATATCTGTATGGATAGTGAGTGTTTAAGTCAGTCGATAAGTATAACTCTGACTTTACCATGTATGATACGCAGATCCTTCAGGCGGCCAAACTCCTTTAACCCGTTGCGATCACACATTAGGCGAGTAGGACGATTGCTTAATATCACAACCGGATACTGGCGCAGTAAGTTCTGGACCTCTCCAGCTGACTTTTTGCTAAAATCGGAGTAATCCGCGGTGTAAACGGGAGGTGCGTCAGGGTGACCGGTAGAAACTGGCGAAATGTTGATCACACCACGGGAACTTGGAGACCATTCAGGCGGCGGACCGGTGGGGAGATCGATGGCGGACCTCCACTGATCGACACGCCTGGCCAACTCTTCCTGGTCTTCAACAAGCTGCCTACGCTGAATTTCGTGTTAGCGCAAAGGTGGGATAATCCTACGGCTGAGCTTACATAATGCTCGCCAATATACTGGGTGTATCTGGACCCATCAGCGGAATAAACGTTGACAGCCCCCGACGGGAAACGCTAGTAGGTACCAGATTGTGAGCAAGGAAGATGATGCAGAAGGATACTCAATACCTGACATCTCTCATCCTCCTTCGGGATAAAACGAGGAATAGTAGTATCTTCATCGCTCTCTTCGGGGTCAGAGACTTGCGAGTCGTTCCTCTTGCTATTTGCTCGAACTTTTGGTTTCGGGCGATGTCGAGGCAAGTGAAAGCTGGTCTTGGGGCGTTTCGAACTTGTAGCTATTGTTTCGGTTTCAAGTTTACGCTTTGCTATACGCTCTGATTGTCGATGGATAGAGGCCGAATTATCTCTATCCTTGCCGATATCAGTTAAAACCTGAGACTTCGCATTGGCTCCGGCCGAGGCAGAGTCAGAAAAATTGGCGGCTGAAGCACCAAAATCCGTCTGTATAACACGAAAATCATCAGACGCTTGAGATGCAGCATGGGGTTGACCTGGAACTAGATCATCGTCGACCGAGTTCAGAGTATCGCAAGGGGGAAAGTGATGTTTTTCTATATCAGGACCGGGTACTGGACTGGTGCAGTCTAAGCGATCAACATCGTGCGAGTCAGCGGCCGCTCCATCTGAGCCGTTTTGGGGTAAGGAGACAGGTAGAATATCGGGATGGTCAGAAACGATGGTATCGGAGTCAGACCGCGAAAAAGAAACGTCGGACATGTCGATATGTGGGACTGGCTGATTAGCTTTCAGCTGCGTATTATTTCCAGGTGCGAGTAGGCTATGATCTTCGACGGTTTCGGTAGTGAGATCAACTACCATGAGGCTAGAGTCGATATTGGGAGTAGAGGTGATGCGAAGGTCAGGACGGGGCAACAGGGAAGTGTCCTGAGGTGTATCGAATCTCTCTGAGTCACTGAGATCGGTAGAATTGTGCCTCTCTTCCATTAATCCTCCAGGCATCGCACTGAGATGAGCCCCACTAACGACATCAGTATGGGGTATGGTCTCGGAGTCACTGAGATCGGTTGACTCGGGCCTCTCTTCTATCAATTCTCCAGGCATCTTATTGAGATGAGCCCCGCCAACAATAGCGGTATGGGATGTAATGTCTAAGTCGGGATGACCCGGATGAGGTGGACCGAACAAGGTTGCAGGCGCAACTGTATCGCCGGGAGAGCCTGAACAGGCCACCGTTTGCAACACTTCTGAAGCTTGTAGCCCTGTTATGCTCATATCCTGAGCTTCACTTCCTTTCTTGGCCTCAGGAGCGCTCTCCCGAAATTCGCTCCCAGAGAAAGGTCCGATATTTTCTACACCTGGAACAGGGGCGGCAGCATCATTGGATAAGCGATGAGATACAATAAGGGTTGGAGCGCCGGCAGTCCCTGATGAGGAGGAAGAGGGATGGACCAAGACATCTTTCGGAGAAGACTGGCCACCCGCTGCCAGGGTTACGCGAGGGTCTATCACTGATGCCTGACTGGAGTCCGGGGGAGGAGGCTCGGGGCTTACGAACTGTTGAGCGCCCGAGGAACCATCATGCACAAATCTGGATGCAGATATAGCCCCATCACTGACTCTCTTGGCTGTCGAGAGATTAGAATCTTCATCCCGTGTACCGGAAAGATGGAAGGAGGGGAGAGAGTTTGATGAGCCAGCAGAATCGCTGACGTTGTGACTGGAGGGTAATTGTAGTTGGGGGGGAGATGGTTGAGAGTGTACATTTGAACGAGAATCATCTAGTTCGTTCGTAGCGCCCAAGTCTGATAGCAATTCAGCACAGCAATAATATTGGAAACAGAGGACATACCGGGGAAGAAGAAGGCAATATTATCCTCATGTTCGTTGAAGGAATTTGAGAAATATTTACGCAAATCTTGCTTGAACTTGGCCTCTTGGGTACGAAAGGTAGAAAGAGTTTCGGGGGGAATAACGAAGTCAAGGACCCTGTCGATCATCGTCTCTGCGGTAATCTGGCGACGCGATACGAGAACAAGGTTTCGCCAGATCAGAGTTTCGATTTTGCGTAACTTGTCTGGCTTCATGTCACCCAACGTCAAGAGAAACTGGAAGTGCGTCAGTAAGTTACCATGTAGTACAAGTTCAAGGAGCGACACGAGAATGCTTACCGAGATATAGTGATTACGACCGAAACGCGAGGAATTTAATAGACAGGTACGAAACAAAAGGATAGGAGACACGGCCAAAGCCGAGAATAGCGGCGCCTGAAACTCCACAATCGAGATATTAGCCTCTGAAAGAATTTCGCCGACGTTCTTATCAAACTGGGATGGGTTGAATCTGGGAAGTGTATTGTAAGCGGTGTATGTCAACCAAGGCGGCAGAGAGCGAACTTTCGTAGCCGCTGAGTGAGTAGAGTTGCTACTTCCGCGTCCGTGTTCCCGTCCACAACTCCCTGTCAAAGCATTTATGATTTTCCAGCAGACACAAAGAAGAGTGTCACCCACCAAGGTCATAACACTCAGGTAGGCCGCTGCGAGCTCGATATTCATAAGGATGTTCGAGTAGCTCTTGGCTTGTAGACGGTGATGAATGCTGGTAAGGTTTTGGAGCGCGGATTGAGCGATAGTTTGAGCTGCGTTGACGGGGTGAAGAGCATCCGAAGGCGAGGCGCCGACGCCGCCACGATGCGTCCACCGAGCAGCAGAGGCCTCCTCAAAGATACTGGGCCAACCAGGTTTCTGAGTCAGCTGTTTCGCCTGCATGAAATCAACTGCTGAGCCCCCCAAAAAGAGAAAGAGAACACACCACACGCCGTAATCGCTTGGACAAATCCTCCGACATGACTTTCCGCGGTATCGTTCCAGTTTTCATGGAGCTACCACATAGAACACAGAGTAGCTTAAATCCAAGGATTGGTCCCAAATGAGAGGGCCAGCTCCAATTCTCCTGCTCGACTTGGGCAGCGGTCGACAACCGGACAAGGGATCGCCATTGGGTGTCGCCCTCGATCTTCCTAATCCACGTATTTCGAAGAGCAATAGATAGTATCTAGAAGATGTTATGAATGTTATGAAGCTCTTTTACAAGTGATACCCACCTCAATGTCCTCCGATGGACACAATATATCCTCCTGGCTTCCGAAACGCGGGGCGACCAACTTCGAGAAAAGAGGTAATGATGATACAACAACAATTGCTAAAATAGGAGAGATATCAGTAATAGTACATAGAGCTTTGCGCGAAATAGCGAATACCAGTTTCATTCATGATAAATAGGAATTAAGCAATGTTGTGACTCATTGTCACATGGCAAATCACAAACTCAGGAGCGGGCCGTCCCTACTTCCGGAAGACCATATACACGAGGAGACTTGCATTCAAGCTTGTACGTATCTGCTCTGGATTTCTCATAATTCAAGAAAAATCTTAGAGCTGACATTTCGGATGAAAAGTACACTAGCTATACTTGAACAAGAAAATAACAATACAAACAAAGTCTCAAATATCTCAGCTGGTAAATCCTTCACTTCTGCCATTTCAGTGCCAATCGTAATATCCACGCAGTAGCTCGTTAGGGTCGCTGTCATCCCCCGGGTGCTGCAGAATATCAGAGTTTTCCGTGGCATTGTCGGAGTCAGGATCTCCCTCGGTGCCGTTGTCGGTGGCTGCTTTAATGGCCTGGGCTTTCTTTCGGCGCACGACAATTGTACATTGTTCCTCGTCTCCGTTCAATGTAACAATCTGTGCATAGCTTGGTCCTAGTTTCTACTGAAGCTCAGGAGAAAGAAAAACTCACAATAGTTGAGGCGTTAGGGGCCCGAGGCGGTGGCAAGGATGGGACAGACGGGGGGATGCTGGGCGATTCCTAATTCATGGGTTAAGTTGGTCAGCCAGGATATGATACAATATTAGTATAGAAGATTGGTGACCATTGGCTGACGAGTGTAACGCGTTACCTCCGGAATTAGATCGTCGGCAAAGCGGTCGGGGAAAGTCGTGAAATTAATGAACCCAAAGTGGGGGACCAGGTTGTAGAGAGTCTCGGGGACTTTAAGCGGTTCGTGCAAGCGTGGGACAACCTTAGGAGTCATAGCTAGGATTAGTTAAAGAGAAAGCATATGGAAGGTCGTATACCTTGTAGCGAATGAGAATATCAAGGAAATTTTGGTCGATGAACCAATCTTGAAAGTTAGTTTCAATTGTTTGGGAGTTCGTCGTGCGCGCCACCAAAGCTTGAAGTTCGTGGAATCGATAGGCGACAAATGAGGGTAAAGAGCTTGTGGAGGTCCCATGGGTGTTACCCGAGGACCACTGGAGACAGGAGTGCTTCAATTCAACCTGATAATACATTAAGGAGATAGCCAGCAGGATGAGAGGGGAAGACAATCACCAGAATGTTGGACCAACTGTCCAATCTTTCGTGGAAACGTCGTCTGTAATACGTGACGGGATAGTGACAATTTTCAAGATACGAAATATACGCAAATGGGCGCATTAGTTGGTCGATGCAGTACCAGAGGCGGGCTTCCTCTTGAATCTGGAGGCTTTTCTCTGAGGGAATAGCTCAATGATCGTGCCACTGGGTGTCAACACACTGCGCACAAACCTAAAACTCGCCCTACATAACCTTTGTCAGGAATACGGGGGTCAGATGTACCAATCTCCTCTTCGAATGGTACGGAAAGACAGCTTGGGACGACTTGATAGCGCGACACTGGAGCAGAGCCAATCGGTGAGCTCAAAGGATCAGAGCGATGAACTGAGATGGATGGCATAGGTTGTGAGAGGCGATAGAGAGAGAAGGGGGGGAGTTGGAGGCTGTTCGAATTTTTGGCCGGTTTTTATGACTCCGATCCGCATGAAGGCAGATCCAGAAGGTAGATTTGGAAGACGATTGCATTTGAGCTGAATTTCATAATTTTGAAATCATGAACGGCCTCGTGGGTGGAAAAGAAGCCTGATCGACAGTTTGTTCTGTTGTCAAAATACAAAATAAGGAGAGTACTTTTCCGAATGTGCGTGAGGAAGAGAATGATTGGGAAATACGGTGGAGAGCGAGGGAAAGGAAAGAATGGGCTGCTTTGCGGTATACGAGCTGTGAGTGCGAGAAGGATATTGCCGTCGTTCTCCTCACCATGATCGCTCGCGGTGTCTGGTCACTTTGGCCGTCGAACACGGACGGGAATGTAAAGGTACCGCAGCTGTTGTCGAAATTTCGCCGCCAGTTCTATATCTGGAACGCTTATGTAATGTAAGTACGTAATGCAGCTCGAGTCACCGCGTCGCCCTTCCTCCACGTACCACCATATCCACCATGACTACGATGACCTTTCCTGACGGTCCACTTACTGGTAGCTATCCCATCGACAACCTCATCCTTACTTCTCGCCTCGCGCATAGTAGATCTCTCTCGAGCTTTGCTTTTCGTCGTCCTCGCGACCAAGTCGAGTTAGGGCTAATGCAAAATATTTCAAACATCCTAGTCTTTGGTACAGTACATGATAGAGAGGCGAAGACTGTGACTGCAGCTCTGGGGGAATTTACGGAAGCCGGTCTGCTTTATCGGATTACGTTTAGCGTTAACCAACGAGGGAGACCCCCAAATCAGCTTCGACAGGGCTCCTCTAATAACCCCGTTATCTTCATTCCGAATAAAAATCGCGGTCTCAAGCTACTGCAAGAATGGAAAAAAAACACGGCGTGAGTCCTTTCCCTTCCTCGAACTATGAGGATGGCTATCCCACATTTTTACAGAACTTTATCTCCGATCCAACACATCGAGGATATTTGTGACTCCCTGTCCTTTCTAACTTCCGACAAAAATCCCTCTCACTATCAGCAGAATTTCCTCTCACTGATCCTGTGGCGCGCAGGATTCAAACTGCGATGGCGCGCCCAGAACATGGGAAACCGCTGGAAAGCTCAAATTTTCGGCTTTCTCAGAAAGTGTATTCCAACACTCGAAGAACTGATCCAGTCAGAATCTGTCTCGCTGGGATCGAAGGTGCCTTTGGCAACGATGCGCCAGTTGGCAAAAGGCTCTCCAGCTATGTTCAGTGTGACGGCTAGGCCTGAGACGACGTCCCCGGTCTTGATGGCAAAGATCACAAGCGCAAACGTGGAGAAATGGGTCGCTTTGTTCGAGTCTCAGTGGAAGGTTCTATGTCAAGCTCTTACAATATGGGAAGGGTCCACCTCCGTTCACCCCCTTCCATTCCCCCAAGCGAATGTTCCTACCATCATGGACTGCCTCAACATGTTTCTTCTCATTCATCCCGTCCTCACGTTCCTGATGAACCTTGTTCCTACCGATGAGATCGAGGTCGCTCTCAAGGCGGACGGTACGTATTTTAAAGCTCTGTTACTCATAAATAATAGCTCACATTCGTGCTCTAGAATCAAAACCGCAACAGACACCCGTCGATATAGAGGCCGTGGATCCTGAGAATCACTCGGACGCTGAAGGTAAGTCATCAACTCTTTAGGACAATGTTACTGCTAACATTCCCCCAGCTCGCAAAGAACCCGGAGAATCCCGCGCTCACCACTTCCGTCGCCTGTTTGGAACGGTACTGTCGTGGTCGTCAGGGGCTCTCGCAATCCTCCAGCGAATCTCAAATCTATTCGCTCCCAATCCAGTCTTCCAACGCCTTCCTACCCGGACTGAGCCAGAATTAGCTGTCACAAATGAAGACGTCGTAACCGTCCTCAAATACTTAGAACCCAACGTCCAGCCAGACCCTGAGGTCATTAAGTCAATCCGAAAAGCAGCATCTCGTGCCACCGTCCATGCGGAAGCTGCGCTTATGGTTTGGGCTCTTCATGTACATAGTACATCAGTTTGAGTGTCCTCACATTCAATGCCCTCTACAGAATCGCGGATTTGCTTTCAAGCCTCCCCAGCCTCCATCCCAGCCCGAACCAGCAGGCGTATTGGACCCTCAAGCCATCAAGTTCATAGGTGTCGCAATGAGGTCTTCACGGTTATGTCGACTACCTATTGGGGTAGGCAAGCGATGTTGTGCCTGCTGCTGGGCCATGCAGGAATTTATCAAGATGGCTGCGTACGATCTCGTTTTCGATGCCCCAGGCACTCACACTACCTTTTTTCAATGGCTTATGCCAAGCCACGCACCGATCTGGCTTCAACAGAGACTTCGAGATTTCCTTATCGAGAAGGCCAGGTCGGCACTGGTGAGGTCCCATGAAATGCAATCCTCCGGCTCAAGCTCAGATAGTGATGGGTAGGGATTCCGTGGTTCTAGTTGCATGTCGACCATTGTATCTAAGCTCTCATTTTGTTGTACTCATATAGCTCGTATTTTGTATCCGAAATTAATCCTGACGCTGCTATTGGTTCAAAGGTCCGATTTTTACGATAAGATATAAGATTATCGTCCGATTTTCACACACCGAAAAGAACGTGGGTATTTTTTTTTTTTTTTTTCAGGAATTGCGTAGACCCTTTTACATAATAATATTAATAACTTCCCTGGACCACTGTTCATGGGTCCACCTTCTCTTACGGTGCCATTGAGCGATAGTCTAGGATCTGATATCCTAGTTCTATCCAGCTTGCTACATGGCCAAGTTGATAGCTCTCGCAAACCTTTGCCCAGAGATCAACACAATCGAGCCTTGAGCTTCCTCGCTCACATCGCTACTCTCCTCACTGTAACTCAGAAGAACTACACACCGCTAGCAGATTCTCATGCGGTTTTGGGAAATATTGATGTTTCCACCGCACAGTTTGTTGTATTCAGCGACATTCGTCTACCAGTTCATAGTGAAGACGAGGACTGTCTCCCTCGAAAGCTGGTGCCGATGAAGGTCGATGTTGTAAATGGTCGCTCGTTGATGACTATGGCAGATCACAGCTTTAGTCAGTGAGTTCTTGCATCTTCCGAGTGTCATAGCAATATCTCATTTGGTTTGCATTCAGAGAGTCAGCAAGTACTCGCCATGTTGCTGACGTCTTTGATGTCATTGCTTTTCTTCGAGAGCACCACTGGCAGAAGCACCAAGGATATTATCAGCAATTTCTCCGTTTTTCTCATGCTCACTCTTGTGGGGTGCTACGTGCTAGAGTGCTTGAATTGGCCTCACGCTGGCTACAGAACCCTTTCACAATCATGCAGAACAATGTTGATGCCTTGGCTACCCGTCCTGGACTCACCAAAGACCTCAGGGTCACTTTGGATAATACCCAACTTCTAATACTCCAGGATCATGGTCTTCCAATTGAAGAGCTTACCTTACTGTCATCTCGTGATGATGGCTCCACCCGATATCTCCTTGCTGTCAATCCAGACAATGTCGCCCATAGGATATTGATTCTCGGCAGGCTGTGGCAGGCTCTGGAAGCGGTGCTCGCAGAGCCTTCTGCCAGTTCAAGGCTGGCTGAGACTCCCCGAGTCAGTCCGGTGGGAGTCAAGATTCACCATACCTTACCAGCATCCACTTCCCCAAGGATTCACATATTGTGTTACCTGATTGGTACACTGTACGCGCTGAAGCCTCTATTGAAGCACTTGCTCTCCGATCATGACTGGGATTCGGATATGAACACGGCTTTCACACTTGCAAAAGCCGGTATGTGAATAATTTTTCCCTCTCGGTATGGATTTTATTCATTGATGCTGTGCAACCGTAGTGACCCGGAGGCAGTCCGGTGCTGGCGGACAAGGTCAATCTCCACCGGAATTGAATAGCACCTTTGTAGCAGAAAGCGCGGAAGGTATGTGCCAGTGACTGATTAAATTTAATCTTACTTACCCTGTCATTCATTACACAGGTAACGCAGAGTATAATGAAACTCCGTCCAATCAGGCTCTCAGGTGTATCCTGCGTGTCATGGCGTGGTACAGTGCTGTAACTTTGATATGGAAAAAGGGCCCAAAATGGCTCTCTGGGAAGTCTCTCAATGTGTTCCAGTCTTACAGCCGGTCGTCTAGCGTTGCCCTCTCTCACTCCCAAATACTTCCGGTACTAGACCGGGTCAGACCGATGCATCTCTGGACCGACCTCGAGGTCGAGCTCCTTCGCCGGAAGATGCTCATGGCGTCGGTTCATTCAGAAGCAGCTGCTATGTGCTGGGCTTTGACTTCAGACGCAGGCAAATGTTTCACCTGCTCGGTATGTGTCTGAGTTTCAATCAATCTCAATTGAGCACTCACAATTTCTAGTCGCAGGAAGTCGCTGTCGGAACCAGCACAAAATGCTGCCGTTTGTGCTGGCTGATGAAGGAGGTGATCAGCTGGGAGGCGAAGCGGGCACCGGCGGTTCTCCTGCCTGGGATGCATAACACCTTTGTCGCCTGGATGCCTCCTCCCGGCATTCCAGACCGTATCCTTCTCAAACTCCGCAATGCTTTGCTCGGACTCGCGAATGAGTGGGCAGAAAGTTTGTATCATGGTGGTGGGCGCGAAATGGATATGTTCTACGATGATGATGATGATGATGATGAATACTGCAATGAATATGCTGACTCTTTGATCCATTTCTCATCAACGGAAACGGTACTAAACTTATTGAGGGCATCTTCTATGGAGAATTAAGCGAAGTTGTATGGCCTTGTAACATATTCGTGGGTTCTGTATCCGATCTCCCTGCCACCGGTTGTTGACACCAATCCTTAGTAGCTTGTATGATGTACGTGTAATGAACTGTTTAATCTTTCCGAGTAAGTGTTTGCCGGGGTTGGACAAAAGGTGGGAGGTGCCTCGAGGTGCCTCGGTCCGACTTGTACGTCAGTGCCAACATGTTTACGTATGATGTTGAATGCTAAACCTCATGTTTGTATATAGAATGGATTGAGTCACAAGAAATTTTCGGTTATTCCTCCTTCCCCAGCATGAGCTTGCAATGTTTTCTCTGTGACCGCATTTTCAAAAGGCCCCAGGATCGTCTCGCTCATCTGAAGCAGAAGCAAGATGATTTGCACCAGCGATACGTTGCTCAGCAGAGTCTAAGTATCAACACACGGTTTACGGAGGCAATCACGACTTCCCTCAATGTGTCCCGCAACAATACAGTACCATACTTGGGGCAGAATGACATAGATCAGGCGAATTTACCGCCCCACTGGGAGATGGACATTGATACTGGGGAATCCGACGCAAGTATTGATGACACTGCCAGTATCGCCAGTCATCCTCCGGAAAGAGTTGATGATTGTGATCACGGATCTGGTATTGATGAAGACGTCGTGATGGCGATTCTGGAGGACGTTTCGCCGGAGGAACTCTTTAATTTTCTACCAGATCCAGATGTCCAGGCTGGCGCCTTGGAAGAAGAGTCTGTACCAGCGCCCAATCCTTCGGCTGAAACTCGTACATTTGTTGATGATGATGAACATCAACCTTCTATTCATTGGAGCGAATCAGCCGGCAGGATTCTTCGGCACGATAATACAGCGTCAACTACCTGGCACTCCCTTTTCAATGGCCAGGGCTCAGCCGATGACCAATATGGTCCTTTTTGTTCGCGCCTTGACTGGGAGATCACACAGTGGGCTGTGCGAGAGAAGATACCTCAAAAGTCCTTCAACCGCCTTCTTGAAATTCCTCATGTAAGTTGTTTACTCTCCCTTTTCTAATAATACTTGCTAGCATCTTCCAGGTCCGAGAGCGTCTGGGTTTGAGCTTCTTCAATTCGCGTTCGATGTACCGGCTCGTGGATACTATTCCCTCAAGGCATGGGGATTGGTACACAAAACATTTGAGCTTCAAGGATCGTCCTGATGAACGCTTCACGATTCGCTACCGGGACCCCATCGAGGCTATCAAAGGCCTCTGGGGTGATCCCGCCTTTTCTCAGCACCTTGTCTACAAACCTGCGAAGGTCTTTCGAGGGGCTAGCAAAGAAGAGTCAGATAGAATATACTCAGAGATGTGGACAGCTGGATATTGGAACGCAGTTCAGGTATGTCTTCTGCACATTTCTCCCTAAATTCATGCCACCAAGACTTTCTCCGCCTAGCATCTCATTCCTAAAGGGGGTACAGTAGCACCGGTCATTATCGCGTCCGATAAAACACAGCTTACCTACTTTTCCGGAAGTAAATCTGCGTATCCAGTGTATCTCACGCTCGGAAATCTCCCAAAAAGTCTTCGTCGAAAGCCCAGTTCCCGAGCGTGCGTTTTGATCGCTTACCTTTCGGTGGACAAACCTGCAAAGAAAGGTCTGTCCAAATTAGCCCTTCGATTGCGAAACTACGAGATTTTCCATCGATCTATGGCAGTTGTCCTGGAGCCACTAAAAAATGCTGGACAAACAGGTGTGGAAATGGTTGGGGGAGATGGGCGGTTCGTTTGGTATTCCCTCTGTTGGCTACTTATGTAGCTGACTATCCTGAACAATGCTTGGTTACCTGTACCAAGTATGGGACTTGCCCAAAATGTCGACGGAAGGCTGGCGAATTAGAGCTGACAACTCCAGGTGTCCCCCGAAAACAAAAATGGACATTCAATACCATTCTGCAGGCACGATCTCCTAACCCATCTTCCGGCGCAACTCCTAGTCCATCTGCTGTCCACACCCTGTCCATGGAGGATGATGTTGCAGGGGGAAAGTACAACCCATTTTGGTTGGATTCCCGCTGACCGACATTCACAAATGCATTTCCCCGATGTCTTGCACCAACTGTATCAAGGTGTACTGAAACATTTAGTGGAGTGGATCCAGAATGTCGTAGGGAAGGATGAGCTTGATGCGCGGATACGGTCTTTGCCCCCAACCTGTGGGGTCCGTCAAATCAAAAATGGCATATCAGGACTGACCCAAGTCTCTGGAACTGAACGCAAGAACATTGCTCGAATTATCCTATCTTGTCTGGTAGGAAAGATGGATGATGAAGGAATTATAGCTTGCCGGAGTCTCCTCCACTTTATCCATCTAGCGCAATACCCGTCCCACGATGAAGACACACTCATGTACATGCAAGAAGCGCTAGACACTTGGCACGAACATCGATCCTTTTTCATCGTGAATGGCATCCGCAACGACTTTAATATCCCCAAATTTCACTCCATCCTTCACTACATTGATTCCATACGCTGGTTGGGGACCACTGACAACCATAACACGGAGATGTTTGAGCGACTACATATCGATTTCGCTAAGGAGGGCTGGCGGGCAAGTAATAAACGGGATCATTTTCCCCAGATGGCAAAATGGCTCATGCGGCAAGAAAAGATCTCGTCTTTCGACTTCTACAAGTCGTGGCTGGATCGGTCTCCGGAACTGGAAGACAGAGAAGGGAATGGGGAAGAGGATGGGGAAGGGAAGGGGAAGGGAGCCTGACAGAAACGAAACTGCACAATGTCATTATTCGCGGGGGCCAAAGGAGGTCAATTCTGGTTCTCGCTATCGACGTATGGAGCTCGCGAAATTTCCATCGGAACCGCGGAAGATACTCGATAGAATCATCAGCTCTCACTTTTCCCCCGGATTTCCGGTTCATTTAAAATTTTTCTCGCTTCATTACTTCCAAAGGATCGGCAAGCTAGAAAAGCTGATATTATCGGAAGCCCTCTTCCATTCAAATGCCTCGATGTATGGCATCAGTACAAATTCACTCCTCTGCAACTAGGAACTGACGATTCTGATGTGCTACAAGAAACTGTGAAGGCGATACCAATCTCAAGAACTGATTCCAAGCCACGATTCGATACTGTATTGGTGCTAGATACGGAGGAGGCAGAGTCGACTGCGGTTCATGGTTTGTCCATTATTGTTACTACTCTAGTTAGGAGTACCCGACACTTCTCAAGGTTGTCGAGTGGGCCGCCTTCAATTATATTCAGACTTCCAGACACAATTGATTACAATGGGTTTCAAGAGCCGGCTCCCCGGGCCTGGCCAAAAGGCCCTCTCGGATACGTCACATGGTTCTCCAGGTTCCAAAAAGTTGCTGATCCCAAGAATGGAATGTATCGTGTTGAAACCGGCGATTGATTCGAAAAGACAGGCGCAAGGGAGTATTGTTTCCCTGGCAGACATCCGCCAATCGTGCATGCTTACACCTAGTCAAGGCAACTGGGACTCTCAATGGGGCTCTTCTACTATTCTTGACGAATGCTCCTCGTTCTTTGTTAACAATTTACAGAGCAAGTACGCGTATCAAACCATTTTCTAAGCCGGCATATGTTGCCGGCTTAGTAAGCGCAACACTTTTTCTTTGCCATTTCCTATATGGACGTGTGACTCGACGTTTTCTGCAAACCACCATGTCCAGGAAGCGCTCCGGGCCCAAACCTGAAGTTCCACTAAAGGATTTCAAAGCGTCTCGCTCTAGATATTGATAGTGTCCTTCAAACGTTCCAGGCTGGCAAAGTCAAATTCTCCGAAACCGCACCAAAATCACCTCGTCGCAAGACAAAAGGCAGGAAAGCGAAAACCACTAAAACCAAGGACACAAAAGGTCTGTCCTTCTCTCTCGGCATCTTTTCTTCTCTTCTAGATGCTCACTGTCGTGAAAAAGGGTCCGGATCTGAGGAGTACCTGAAAACCCTCAAGGTGTCTGCTCCGACCCCAGACTCGGACAAGCAACGTCGCAAGAAGCAAGGCGATCATGGTATGTACTTCCTACTTAGTGCATCAGTACTACCTTAAAATAATGTTCTCTCAAATCAGAATTAGAGGAAGTCAGACGTCAGTTCGATTTAGACATCAATCTTTCTCGTTTACCATTGATACAGAGAAGCCTACGGGCTTCAATGCGCAAGAGGATGAATTCATTGGTGATCACGCCGCCGACATGAAACGTGCGCCGTTCGCTTTACCTCTCTCTTTGTTAATATTCTGTGTTTTAGTTCCAGATAGTCCGAAAAATCCTGATCACCTCTTTCTTGGCGACGATGTCGACGACATTGAAGATGTTGACGACGACGACGACGACGTGGTGCAGAAGATGCAGGTGGAGACAATGCGAGTGGAGACAATACCGAGGTGAGTACCTATTACCCAACAATCGTTCGACCCAGTCCACTGATATTTTATAGCTTATAATCCAAGATGGCCCCAGTA
>JAACJN010000502.1:0-20904 GCA_013368555.1 Collybiopsis confluens
AGGTTGTTCCACAGCTTCGTCCAGCAAAGTGCCTAGCTACATCTGCAGTAGCTGGAGGTATGCCAGAGTGTTGAATCGTGACTTTATTCAGCCGTTCAAGGCTATGTACTAGCCTAAGTGACTTTCCGTCTTTCTTCAGGACACAGAACCACTTGGAACGATAGCTAGCGTTTGATGGTTCGTAAATCCTGCATCTATTTTATCTTTAATGATTTCGCACACATCGGCATAAATTCCAGGGGGGATAGGAATATTTCTTTCCACCCATGGTTCGTGTGCTTGAGTTGGTATCCTAACTGGAGGGAAGAACTCTCGTTTAAACGTTCCTCCTTCTTCCGGACACCACGCAAATGCCTTTTCTTGAAGTCTCATAAATTCGTGCATGAGCTTCCTCTCTTCAGGCCATAAGAAACCATCATCGTGAGATTTGTCCAAAGCTTCCATTCTCTCCTGTGTGTATTGTCCTGTTGGTACGAAGGCTGGAGGATTGATAGGTAACTCAGGCATATCCTTCAATGGCTCGCCAGTGATATGCCTTTTTATCCGAAATTCTTCAGGTAATTCAGCTTTCACCGGCCTAACTTTAAGAGCGACGGGTTTGTACTTTTTCGACCCATAAACTCTTACTAACTCGTATTTTTGACACTGTCCCGGTTGGTCTTTTAGGAACGTACACCGACGGGTCTCTAAAAGCTTTCTTCCCTGGAACAGGTTGTCGAGCTAATCGTTTAAGAGATTTCCATGAACTCCGGAGTTTCTCTTCACTTTTCCTAAGATAGGACAGATTTGGATCGTCTGCCTCAAATATCATAAATGTATCATATAGCGTAAAATTCGTTTCTTCATTATTTTCCATTACTTTCTCATTGATAGGAACATCTCGTTCCTGTTTGACAGTTTGCATGTAGGTCTGATATGACGCTGTTGCGTTCCACACCGTTCCTAACTTTTGCAAGTATGATTCTATGGCCGCACCATCCATACATTCCTTTCGGACTTGTTCTTCAGATGCTAACCAGTACGATTCCACAAGTTCCGACCTCGTAAATTGTTTTCCTTCGGATTGGCGCCAACCATCCACCTCTAGTTCGCCCTGTTCATCGAAATGGAACCCAATAGCGACTTCCTCCTCTCCCTGATTGCTAGTCAGATCTTCGAGGTTCGAAAATTTCCATCTGGCTCTGCCTTCGATGGCTCTTCAGGTGTAGGCAGTTTTTTATAGTTAGGCACCTCATATCTCGAAGTATCCACTTTCATAACGTTGGCTAACTTGCCACGAGCGAACGTAGGAACTACACATTGCCGTTTAGAGTTAGGGCAAGTGATTGTGAGTTTCGTATCACCGTTTGCAAAGGTTTTAACGTTGCTTTCGGTCAGCGCATCGAATGGTCTTCCCATAAGTAACATATATGGTGCACGATTTTGAACGTGCAATTGTAGGTAGATAGTAAGGTCACCAAATGTAAATGGGACGTTCCTAGCTAAACCCTCAGTTCTACCCAATCCTCCATGTGAATCCTGCATTTGAAGAGTTACGTTGGGGTCCCAAGTTAGGCCCAACTGAGTAGCCACTAAACGGTCAATCGAAACAATCTGTGATCCAGAATCTAAGATTCCTTCAACAATTTCATCTCTGTGATTGATTCGAGCCGCAATTGATCGTAGTCCTTTGCTGTTTCCGGCTACAACAATCATATCGCGTCTCTCATCGTCGATGGGTAGGTCATTATGAAAACATTCTACCACATCTTTTTGTACCCAAGATCCTGCAGGCATTCCGTCCCTTTCTTCGGACAGATACTCAAACATGATCTCTGGTGCAAGAGCTAGGTCATCAATGTCGATATAATTACCACGCATTAATACTCCTGTGGGCATCTCCGGAATCTGGGTTTCGCCGTTATCAGCTAGGACAGCTACATACGCTGACTTTCCCCGTTTAGGCTCAACTCGTCGATTCTTGAGTTTCCTTCCCAGAAATTTCTTCACTAACGAAGAAATTCCTAGCATCTCTTCGATGGATAGCTGAACGGTGCCTTCCAAAACTTTGGTAGCTACTTCTTCCGCTAAGCCATCCTTAAACAATTCGTTCCTAACTCGATAGCTAGGTTGTTTCGATTTTTCTCTTTCATTTGACATAGTGGATGGGTGAGACTGATCCAGTGTCTGAGAGTTAGGTACTTCAGAACGACGGTTCCGTACATCTGTCTCAGGTTGTGGCCGGAAGGTGATAGGTGGGACATCGTCAAAAGGTCGCTTCGCAGTGGCAGGAGACGGTCTGATGTCCCCATAACCAGCACTAGGCTGTTCCTTTGATACTATTTCCGTCCTAACTTTCTCCGCTGGCTCACTTTCAATCTCCGTACTTGTGTCCCTAGTTCGACGGAAATTCCGGTTAGGAATACCATCAAATCTATCTCTTGGAGGCATAAGTACACCATCAAACGCGACTTTCTTTTTAAACGCTGATTTCAGAGGTCCCGGAGGTGGTCCCCTTCGATCATTGTTCGTTTTATTGGAATTTTTGCTGAAAGGACTCTCCGGTGCCTGCACAAACGAGCTAGTGTAGTTTCTCCCAATTTGGTAGATACCACGACCAGGTCTAGGCTCCTTCATCGAGTCTAATAGTTTTTTCCCAAGTTAGGTCGGTCAGCATTTTGTGAATGATCCGGATATGATCTATCATTAAACCGCCTAACTTCCTCAGATGGCCTTTATTGGTTCATCTGCAGCATTGCATTTTTGGCCTCAGCTAGTTCGCGTAGGAGGACTTGTACCTGATCTTCAGGATCAAGTTGACGATTCATTTCGTCTTCTTCTTCATCAACCATATTTGCAAAGTAAGATTCAGCCTTGCCCCAACCTCGGGACTTAGCTATATCTTCGATTAATTTGTAACGAGGGGTATTTTCGTCATCCCAAGGCATCCTAACTTCATCCCGCAATTTCATACGAGTTGAACCGTTGCCTTCTGGAACTAACCATCCTCTTTTAACGTAATCCTGATAGATAGGACACGCTGCTAACAAGTGATCCTTTCATCTGGAAAATAGATCTACAGCCTGCGCAAAGATATTTCACAATCAAGAGGCCAGAGGTTTATCGAGGTGCCCTAGTAACCTGAGGTGCCTTGTATGCCCGGAGAATGCGAAAGACACCCCCCAAATCCTTTGGAGCCCTGGAGAGGCCCAGCGGGCCCCAGGCAGTTTGAGGAAAATCTAGGTCCATTCCGGTCAGCAACCAGGATATCGCGGAGGGATTGAGGAAAATCTGGGCAAGATTGGACGGATCCTGGCTAGGAACTGTTGCTGTCTACCTGCTCCAACTTGCTAGCTGCAGATCATGGAAAGTGATGGGGGATGTCATGTCCCACAAGGCGCCTACTCCATTGCCCCAGGACTTCTGGGGATTACCCACGAGGACTCAACAGTGGTTTCCACTAACCTGAATGCTTTTGGGGCTTCCTCGAATCAATATGTGGCACACCTGTTCCGGGCCAGACGGCCAACGGTCATGCTCGGTAAGCCTCGAGAATTCCGGATTTGTTGGAGGGCCAATCTTCAATATGTGGAGACAGATCAGAGTAGGGGGCAATCTATCCAAGGTCCCAACCGAATATGTGGAGCAGGGGCAGAAGCGGAAGCCATCTATTCTGAGTCCCCAGAATTTATTTCATAACGATCGGGGGAATAACTCAATCCAGCCAGTGTGACACGCGAGGAAATGTATGTCCCCACAATTTATTGACAACGTCCTCGCCTGTATGATTACAACCTAATATCTCCAGAACACTTGCAAAATTCCCAGTTTATGACATGGGTACCTTCTTTGGATCCATAGTTTGCGGTGGGTGGGGTTCCATGTTCCCCAGAGCAATACCAGTTCATTCGCTGGTTTACCGGGACCGCCAGGAGAATCATACTGGCTGTAGCAAACAGCTCATCCCCGCATCAGGCCAGTTGAGCTCCTCCGCCGGGTGTTCAAGGGATATCAGCATGCACAGGGTGTATTGAGGGAAGACAAATTCATTATACGTCAATGATAGGCTATTATAGTACAGACAGAAACAGACGGATGTAACCTAATCGTTACCAGAACGAGAACCCGACGCTGCAGGCGAGTCATTTATCAATTCATGCTCAAGCGACAACCCCCCAGCAGAAATACCAATTGCATTAAGATTGGCATAGTTGTACGTTTGGATGGGTATAACATCGGGGCCAGATGACCTGAAGTGAAAAATGAGGCCAATTCAGGGGAAAAACAAGGGTACTTACATCATGTTTGTGAAAAGGAAAGACTGTACATGATCAATATACGCTGGAGCTTGTCGCTGGAGCTTGTGTAGTGTTTTCAGAATAGCTTTATAGCTAAAGAGACTTTCAGTCCTGCCAAGCGTTGTGAATCAACAAACTTACTGCTCCGACAAGTTACCCACTGAGAAGGCATTTTCGACCTTGTATCCCGATGAGTACTCCTGCAAGGAATGTCCAATCTGACATCCTGTCAGGTGTCATTCAGATAGTGAAGGGTTTTGAACTCACCAAACTCGTCACCATTGCAATGAGCTGGATTGGAATGTGTCGTTTACGCTTCAAATCAGAAATTAACAGTCGATCTTGCTTTGGTTTGCCGTCAATAAAATAACCTCGAAGGAGGAGACCTAACAGAGGACTCTTGAATGGTACCTCGTCGAAGGTTCGGGCCTTACAAAGCGCTGAGAAGACACAAGCTGGAAGTGAATGTTCCTCGTACCGAAACGTCCACATTTTCGTTGTGGTAAATCCTGTTCTGGAGCAGCCATTTTACCGTCGCGGCCTAGAATGATGACCATATGACATCAGTTAATTGGTGGAGGTCCATGTGGTTAGAACACTCAACAATATCATCATGGTTCAAACTTCCAAGATTAAAATATTGCGCGGTTCTGACCCTTGCCTCTCGTCCTATGTCCAGGCGGACCGCAGGCGTGCCATAGCTCATCTAGAATATGATTCAGCGAGCAAATCAGGTTCAGAGCAACCGTGTACAAAGCGAAGGAGGTCATCCCGTCTGTCTGCATCCCCACTCATCTGCGCGAGGCCATCGATATAGGAATTTCCACTGCCATCAGAGTGCATACGTTTAATTTCAGCGGAAAACATGTCCCAAGCGAACATTGGACTATCTGGAAACATGTCGATGACACAGGTGGCCATTCTGGTGCATCGCTTCGCGAGAAGTGCGACTTTGGGATGACTGAAATCCCCTAGAACAATTTTGCGAAATCCAATGTAACCTCTACCATGATTGGGACCTGGGGAGCCCAAAAGCTGCGGAGTGACATCCTGGACTATGAGCTGCGATAAAAAGGGGTGATTATTTGACTTTAAGCTAGCAAAACTTGCGAACCTCGTTAACCTCAGGATCCTCGCCCCCGAGCTCATCGTCATCACTACCGCCTTCAGACGGAACTGCTTCATCAATAGGTCGTTGTTCTATCACGACATGATGAGATGGGGCAAACGAGGTCAAACTTGCTTACCAATATTTTCGTCGAAAAACTCCATCTCTGCAGGACTAAGGTCGGTCGGAGGCAATGGGCTGAGGAACGAGTCAAAAGCGGTTGCATGAGGAAGAGAGAGAAGGGGCTATACCATGAGCTTTGGGCAATTCCAATTCGTGGTTGGCTAGGGAGCCTCGCAAAGTAGTCATAAAATGGGCCTGAGCCTGGTCGCCTGGGACGGCTTCGATGATTCTAGTCGTGGTCACCTTAGTAGTGTGCTTTCTGGACGGTGGTTTCTGTTTTTGTTTGCTCCCTGACTGTTTTGTGGGTGCAACGACGTCAATGGTATCCTCGGCAGGTTTAAAACAGCTCAACACGGCATCCACATCAAGAGTCAGTCGCTTTGAAGTACGTCTGGGACCTGGATCCACCGTTTTGTTCCGTTTGCCCATCAGAACGTGTCACAAGCACAAAAAGAAGGAAGAAATGAGGCGAAAATCTTCGACACATCCAAGTGATTTGTAAGCTGTCACGTGGCTGACGGCATTCTGGCCAGCGTTAATAAATTGTTTGGAATGAGTATTTAGACTGCAAATTATTGACGAAAAATGACGGGCAAAGATCAAGAATATTGGTGGAATCCCACTGCTGGTTCCAGTCTCCCCGATGCGGTGTCAGCATGCAAATTTGTCGAATTTGCGCAATTGGCACCACACATCCTTGCATTTTGCCTTTGGAATCCGTCGAACTGGTAACTGTATACATCCCTGTCACAGGATCTGGCGCTTTACCGAAACGGGTATACCATGTAATGTAGGCGAGTTGGACCTTTGGCCAGTTACGTGGGGCTTCAACCGGAAATCCATCGTGACTGACAATGTCTGGTAAACGAAATATCACCCTAAGTCGGCCAACGCGACAACCTTGACAAAACCAGGCTATTTACATCCAGTTTCGATAAGAAAAACACACAACGAACCTTGCACCGCAGTGGATTCCGCCTCATCTGTTTCCAGGACCAGCACTGTGTCAAAGCGACCTGGGGTGTCCTTCATAGTCGGAATCGCCTTGATGACCTCTAGGTGCTTGTCACCCTCGTCATAGCCCAATGACTGGGGGGCGAGTTTGAATCGGTGCCACACATCGAGAGCCGCAAATGGAAGCTTGGATTCCAGAAGTATCGCTTTGCGCACCTGCTCGTTGGGGGGCAGCAATGATGCTAAAAAAACTTTCAAGTGGGACTCTAACTCGGGAGCATGATGTGATCCCATGATTCGCCCAATGCTTTTTCGACTTTCAGAGGGGAACTTTGTGAGTTTTATCGTGGTGAACCCAGTCTTGTACAACCGTCCAACTGCTCCTCGTCGGTCGTGAAGGATTGTTTGTGAATTTTCCACGTCGTCCGGTTCATCTTCAAGATCAGCGTCCCGTTCTTCCTCAATCCAAGCCCTATAAAAATCGAAATAGGCAACCTTTTCTTGCCGCCCCAGCCATTTAACCATTTGGGGGAAATGATCCCGTTTGTTGCTTGCCCGCCAGCCTAATTTTGTAAAGTCTATATGCAACCGCTCGAACATTTCTGTGTTGTAATTATCTGTCGTTCCCAACCATCGAATTGAATCGACGTAGTGTAAAAGGGAGTGAAACTTTGGGATATTGAAGTCTTCGCGAGCACCCACGGTGATAAAGACATCTCGATATTTATGCCAGTTGTGAAGGTCCGTTTGCATATAAGATAGGGTATGTTTGTCGTGGGACGGATATTGTGCTAGATGAATAAAGTGCAGGAGACTTCGGCATGCAAGGATTCCTCGATTGTCAATCTTTCCAATTAAACATGAGAGTAGTATTCGAGCGATATGCTTTCGCTCTGTTCCAGTGACCTGGCTTAAACCTGTAATCCCATTCTTGAACTGCCTAACACCACAAGCCGGCGGTAGTACTTTGACACGCGCATCAAGATCATGGGGTCCTATAACCTTTTGGATCCACTCGAGAAGGTGTTTCAATACTCCCTGGTAAAGTTGATGCAGGACATCCGGTGCGATACATCGATGGATGTCGGCGAGGGGAAATCCAACCCAAAATGGATCATATCGTGCACCGGCGACATCCTGAGTCATACATTGTTTATAGATACCGGATGATGTCTTGTGTCCAGCGGCACGCGCGTTCTGGATGATTTCGTAAGTTAGTTTTGCTTTTCGCGGAGGACCCGGAGTTGGAAGCTGCAGGTGATCCGCTGGCTGGCGGCACTTCGGGCAGGTTCCATACTTAGAGCAAGAAACTAGACATTGCTCTGGATAATCGGCCACGTACTAAGTTGCAAGAAGGGGAAACACCTTTCGCACCGCGCCGTCTCCGCCGACCATTTCTACCCCAATTTTGCCAGCCTCCTTCAGTGGCTCGAGAACGATTGACATGGATCTATGGAAAATTTCGTAATTCCGGAGGCGCAGCGCAACTTGAGACAAACCCTCCTTTGCTGGCTTGTCCACAGATAAGTAGGCTATCAACACGCATGCCCTACTTCCTGGCTTTCGTCGCAGAGACTTCGGAAGGTTTCCAAGTGTTAGGTATACAGGATAGGCTGATTTATTTCCTGAGAAATTCGTGAGTTGTGTTTTGTCCGAGGCAATGATCACAGGTGCTACTGTCCCTCCCATTGGAATTAGTTGCTTTAGGCAAATTTGTTACGGAAACAAGGACGCTTCAGGGCAGAAAAACCCACCTGTGCTGCATTCCAGAAGCCCCCTGTCCACATTTCTGAAAAGATCCTGTCGCATTCGCTGGTGCTGCTTCCACGATAGATTTTTGCTGGTTTGTAAACCAGATGTTGCGCGAGTGACGGGTCCCCCAAAGCCCCTTTATGGCTTCAACAGGATCTCGATATCGAACAGTAAAGTTCTCGTTCGGCCGATCTTTGAATCTAAGTCGTTTTGTAAACCAAGTACCGTGCCTTTCTGGAATTCTATCCACAATTTGCAACATTGCTCGAGCATTTGGAAAGCTCAAGCCCAAGCGATCTTTCACCTTCTGGACAAGTGAAACCCAATTTCTTTATACAAAGGCGGCAACTTACCTGAGGGATCTGAAGCAGGCGGTTGAGGGACTTTTGGGAAATATCCTCCTTCACAGCCCACTGGCTTATTTCCCAATCCAGCCGTGATTGAAAAGGGGCGAAATCTGAATCCGAGGGCCCGGTATGTGAGTCAAACGCCCTTTTCCAGTGAGTGAATGTTGCGTCTCTTCGTGCGTAAACCTTCCCAGCAGATGGGTGCCAGTGGTGGGTAAGTTCTCCTTCAGCTTCGTCATCCGGAGCATGCACCACGGAAGGTATAGCCTCCGACTCGTCATACATCTCTACATCACCAACTGGAAGGAAGTCGAACAATTCCGCTGCAATTGGTGCTTCCAATACCTCCGCCAACAACTCTTGATAATCTGCGCTCTCATCCCGCCGCTCTCCGTCATCAACCACTGGTTCCGCCCCACTGCTAACGATACTGCTGTCATCATCTTCAACCAACTCTTCGTGCATCTCGATGTCTGTTTCATGGAAGAATGATAGATCATCATCTGTCAGAGTTAACGATATTGGTAAAGGGACCACAGCAGCCTTTTCGATGGTTTGCTTGAACATAGCGGATAGATCTTGAGTCTGCTGAGAAAGATGCGCTTGGTGTGCAGCATCCTGCTTTTGTCTGATATGTGACACACGATCCTGTTGCCGGTTGAAGGATCGGAGACAAACGGGACATTCGAACATCATGGAACACAGGCAAAGATTAAATTCACAAGAAATTAGCTAAACAGGCACAAGATATATAATGTAGATTTGTGTCATTAAATGAACTCGTATGGGGAAGAACTGCTGGATATTGTTCCTGGTAATTCGGGGCCGGAAGATAGCTGTGAAGTAGAGCGAACCGTTCGCCCGAGAATAACCTCAATGAGTGCCTTGCGTCTCTGGCGGAGCATGGACTCTGGTGTATTCAAAGGCGAAACCCACGCGTAGAAGCTGTAGTGGCTGCTTCGGGTATTGAGCCCCGTCCCAGGTGCCTCCGACTCACACTCCTCACGAAATTCCCAACAGGAGCTGCAGCATTTTCGTCCAACACCAAACGGATATTCGTATTCGCCGGTTGGTTTGCGTGTAGATATTACGTGCAGCATCAGGGCGGCTTCAGCATGGACAGAGGCAGACTTGACACGGGAAAGGAGGTCTTGTCTTCGGGGAGGGGGGATATGACTGGGTAAGAGGTTGCAGATAGCTTCAATATCTCGGAGACCGGAATACGAGTTCCGCGATTTGAATTGCTGGCGTGTCCTCGTTTGTTGAAAGCGCCTTGCGTTGCGTCGAAGACTGTATCCAGCGCTGCTCGAAGCGTGACCCATAGCTGATCAAAAAGCGAACCCCAGGCCGGAATATTGCTAGTGTTGATGACGGCAATCGGTCGACCATTGCGTGGGTGAAAAAGAGTGGGGTACTCCGTATAAAACCTCGGATCCAGCGGGGTTTCGAGAACTATCCGCTTTATCTTTGTTCTAAATTTCCCACTGATCTTCCCCAAAAACTCAAACGGAATGTCGCCCCAGAGGTCACGGAATAACTCCACGCGCGATCGCAACTTGAATCGGCAACGCAACGTGATGAACGCTCTGAACGATGGTAATAGCTTGCTCCACTTCTCTTCATCTTGTTCAGAGCGAAGATAAGCGAGGCAATTGAGGACGTCGAAAAGATGGGTTCGGTGGTGCACGAATCTTAGACATGGTGAAATCAATTTACGCATGGGATACAGAAAATTACTCACAGGGATGAGGTATCCCAGTTGTGTACCAGGGCTTTCCCAAGTGCAACAGTTGGGATGATCCTGGTTGTCCGTGGCTCAGATGCTTCCGCAGTATTGCCAACGGTAACGATAGGTTCGTTGAACGCGAAAACAATGTCCTCAATGACCGTGTTTTGAAGTCTTACACCACCTGTGACCGCAAAAACCTTGTTCGCTTTTGGATCAATCTCCGTCCCGGCTGTGCAGATGATAGCTAGATTATGAAAGAACCGCCGAGGTCCAAGCGTATCCACCGCGTCGCCGCCCCTCGGAGGCTCCTGATTTTGCCCACCTTCTGTCGTCCACCTTTCCAAAATGGATGATAGGCACACTACATTGAGACCGAGATGTCTTGTGATCGCCGGAGAATCTCGCGTTATATCGCGCAAATCCCTCTTCCTTGGTGAATCTGGGTGGGCGATGCGGCTCATACGGAGGTTACGGAGAATATTTGAAGATGCTGGAAGCAGAGATCGACGCGACGTAGTCACATGATTAATTTGGTCCCGTTCGGCACAGCTCCGGCATTACCAATCATGTCGACGCATCGAGTCTTTTTGTTTTTTTTTCGTTTGGAGGGCCGTTTAGTTTGCACATAGCACTGTGTTTACATCACAACGCGACATATTTTCACTGTGCCCCGCTAGTTGTGCCGGGACTCTCACCCATCTTATTCAAACCCATTCCAAGGGAGGAAACGCATTTCCGCACGCTTCCTGCTTTGTCATCAGGATCAGTTCAGAAAGCAATGTGGGACTCGGCCATACCCACTAAAATCCCCGTGTATTGGGGACATAGCCAGGTCAGTTGCTAGATAGCGGGAGATGGCCCCAGGCCAGGGTTGACCTGTAGACCTACTGTGCTGGATCAGAAATCTACAGCCCGCCCCCTCACATTCAGTCCTTGCGTTTCGTGTACTTTGTTCACCATTTAAATTGTTACTCCCTAGATGCATGAATGGTTTATTGCAGAATATATTTTAAACAAGAGACATTTTATCTAGGTAGGTGGGAAAATGAAATTCATGGTAAGTTACGTGTTGGATGTTTTTTTGTGGGTCATCCACTCCCAAAAACATGATTCTCCCTTGTTGAGGAGGATATGGTACCACGGCCAGCACTAGAATGAATTGACACTTGCCGGAAAGGTCCTCAGCAACCTTTTTCCATTTAGTGACCTCCCCTGTCGCCACAATAGCTGAAGCACGCCAAGAGTGGTTTAAAAGGTCGAGTCAAGAGCTGTTGTAACGCGTAACGGTCACAGACACGTTGTGTTCGATTCATGAGAAATGTCATAAAAAGGTTACACAGCACAAATTGATCGCAACATTACTTTCCGACTAGCTTCATGAGATTCAGGACACCAGCGAACGTGTTATCGTACATGAGAGATTTGTCAATATCCAACATCTTGCGCTGCTGGGGCAACTTCATGGAGTACTTAACAACCCTGAGTAACTTGGCACGGAGCCTGAGGAGGGCCCCGTCTGGAATACCAGGAGGAGGTACCCAAGGAAAGAAAGTGGTGTGGACACCCGGAAGCACTACCGACGGGAAATTGTCGTGGTCCCAGGAAAGCAGATCTTTAAGCAACCAACACATCCGGCAGGACTTGCGGCTGGCTCCTACCACAACTGGATTTGCCTAGAAAAGACCTAAAAGATCAGTACTGTGCTGGAAGGTAATTGACGGGCACTACTCGCGGTGTCGATGAGGTCCGTATGACCACTCGCGGAAAGCCAACTCATTAGCGCGGCCTCCGGGTGAACTGACGCCAATGGAATTCTTTTTTGAATGATGTCGATAAAGGAGGAGTTGTCGGCATAGTGTGGACCTAGGCCATTGAGAACAGCCTTGATCTGTGATTCGTCAACATGTAGTTGTTTGGGGGCCATATAGGGTACGTGAACCATTTCGAAATTTTGTTCCGCAGAAATTACGTTCCAGACTGTCATGGCGGCAACATGTATCTCCATAATTCGATCGATGAACCTGAACACTTGTTTTTCAGGTGTCTCACCAAACTCGATGTCATCTATACCATGTATGATCAGATCAAAACGAACTGGTGAGATTAAGCACTAGCTCACGTACATTCTGGGGTGTCCGCCACTGCTACACTGCTGACCGGGTTGTTACCCACATCAGTGGATCCCGGTTGTCGAGGATGCGTTCTACGTGGATTCCAATTGTTAACTAGTGACTCAAATTGAAATGTGAATGTAAACATTACCAGCATGTTGGAATGCTACACTGAGGGTTGATCGGAATCCCAGCGCAGAAGGTATCAGCAGATGTTGTAAAATAGGTTTGAGTGTGTTAAAGGTGGCAATAAGAAGGCACACAACTTCCATTCGTTTGAGCGCCTTTGACCGGGGTACAGACCGATCAAGAAGTTTATCAGCGGGTTTACGGGCCATAGATGGATGCAGGAGCTCCACTTCTAAGCTACGCCATAGAGCAGCAAATAGTTCGACCCAACTTTTGGCATTTTCAGGATTGACTGTAAAATGAAACCAAGCCTCCGAGGAGTCAGGTATCCCCACCAGGCCGTGCTTTTCGATCAACAGCAGTTGCGTGTTATCAGCAGCGATTTGGAACTCCTTTGTGAAGCCCTGCCTATCCGTTATCGCCCCTATATGGTTTGTCATCACCTCGAAAGGCGAAACCTTCCAGTGTTTGTTTAATCAAGAAATCTCGCTCGTAGTGAATGATAAGAACGCGTGTGGATGAAAACGAGGAAATGGCGCAGATCTATGCTTCTCCGGTGCGTTTGGCGAAGAAAACTGATGACGTCGAAGACATCCTGGACATGGACAATAGGATCGTTGGATCTTGAAGAGATAGATGAGGGCAGTAACAGTGAAGAATTGGCAACCACATACAAATTAGGAACCCCATCTTTATTCATTAGAGATCGCCCGTTGGCGAAGTTAGGCTTCAGATTTAATGGCACACTTCCCTGAGTCATCTCTTTTCCCGTTGGAGGATAGTTGGTGAGCAGGATGCATTTAAAGACAGAGGAATCCATATGTCCAAGAACTACATGCACATCGGAAAGAGGGGTGGAATTAGATTGCCAAGCAGTGAAAAGAATCGCGATAGCAGTCAATAGGCCTAACCGTCGGTCTTCGGTATTTCGGGAGATAGGTGATTCACCCTGATCAGAGACATTGTATAAAAGACTGGTTAAAACCAAGATGTCTGTGCTCAGGCTATTGCTGAGCGGCCTCGAGTGAACAACCATGAAGGGCAAGATAGAAATGATGCAGTTACGCAATCGTAAGACACACGAATTTGATCCGATATCACGGCGGCCGATGATTAAGCTGCATTTCGTGTCCCAGGAACGCTATAAATTATGAATTATTATATACCTAGTATTTAATGTAGCTATATAAAGGAAGTCCAGACGTATGACTCAAATTATGGATCGTGTAGAGTTACAAGATGCATGCAATTGTCAGCAGTTACATGAGGAGCATTAAAGAATGCGAGGCGTGATTCACTCATGAGTATGGCAATCATCCAAGAGTTCAAGGACTAAGCGGAGTCTGTGAACCGTCATCCCATTGGAGAACGAGAGCTCCGGTGAGGCACACTTGGGTTGGAGGACGTGACGAAGAGTAACAGCATGTGCATACCACAATCATATCCGTTTGGCTGAAATGGAACCTGAACATGATGGTCAGACAAGCTACTGGGCGCATATACAACCTACTTTTGCATGTGGGTCAAATACCCACTCAGTATTAGGTTATTCCTCAGTCCTACATCATCCCCACGTCGTTCACCAAATAATTCAGCAAGGCGCATCAGTAACTCCAACATTGTGAGTTCAATGCAATAAAATGAAATAAAGTATAGCTCACCAACATTAGTGCTGTGTTTTTTTGATACTGGACAGGCTTGTGATGGTTCACAGTATAGTGTTCACGCAGGCTGTCGTATATTACGATGCTTTTTTGTTTAAAATCGACGCAGGCACAGATACCAGTGGATATTGGCTTCATTGATTGGCAAGAAAAGACAGTCCCAGTCTGTTTTTACCGCTCTGTCGCTTAGAGAAGTTCAGTCATTTGGCTCCTCCCTGGCAACTGGAACCAAACTTACTTCGGCCATGCAACACCATCTGACTGCGGTCAAGAGATCATCTTCTTTGAGACATGAGTTTGCAGTATACACCAGGCGTCTCGGAACAGGACTTTGGACGCAAAGAAAGAGCTAAGTCCAGAACCTTACGGCTTTCAGCTGCGGCACACCATTTGGGACGAAGTAGTTTACAATCTCGTCGTCCAACCAATGGCCGTCTTCTAGTCGCTGGAGATTTTTGGAGGTTAGAAAAGGCAGTGCTGTTGAGAGGTCAGAGAACTGCGAGCGGTGTTCAGTCAAAAATAAAATAAATTTACGAACACGGAGACAAGAGAGACACCTGGGAGATCATGGACGACAAGAGCACCTTGCAACGAGACGGAGCTGAAATCATGATATTGAAGAAATTCGTTTCGAGGTGGAGTATCCGTTGGGCAACGACGAAAGTTAGGTAACGGAGGTTGGAGAAGACTTGAGCGAAACAGATGGCCAACAAGTGATTGACACTGTGATGTTCTGAGCAAGGCGAAACATTTGAGGAGAGGGTGGTTAACTTCTGAGCCTTGGTCTTAAATTTGCATAGGCACCGTGTCTGGCGGAGGAAATCCTGGCAAGGATCGTTCATGAGGCTAAGTGAGTTTGTAGGAAAGACAGCGTCCACGAAGGAGACGAGGTCGGTGGGAGTCGCAGAGGAAAGGAACCGGAGCGAGAGTATCGTGTGATCCGTTTGAAAGGCTTCGCCTAGGAGGGCGATCTCTGCGGCCAACTGCTTTGGTGTACGTCCATATTTGGGAGCACCACAGAATTTCTTCAACACCATCAGCCTTCGTTACATCGGGCGACCAAGTGGGCATTGGGATGAAAATAAGTCTGTGCTCGTGAATCTAAAGGAACGAAAAAGCGCTAGGATTGTTGTCGACGCATCGAGGGATTTTACGTTATCGCGCGATGACCAGGCGAAACCAGGTGATCAATCTTGGTAATGATGGCCCTGGCGCTTATGCGGGTTTATCCTTTCCTCTCATCTCCCTTTTCATTACTTTACGACATATTTATAATGGCTGAGAAGCAGCCAATTCAAGGTATTTCTCCCGTATCCAACGTTTGACGCGTGCTGACGCGTTTTTTCAGATTTCTCAGTGATGCTCTCGCTACCTTTGTTCGCCAACCTGGTTGATCGTCGTCTACAAGGCGCAGAGAGCTTGTGTCCGGAACACGATATCGCAGTTCAGTATACCTTCGATCGCTTGACGTTCTCTAACTGATCCTTTACCTAGATGCTCAATGCGGCCCTTCAGAAGACCTGGGAAAAGAAGCTGACTGCCGACTCTCAATGGAAGGAGCTCCTCGCGCTCTCAACCGCGGAACAGGTCGAAAAGGAGTCTTGGAGCTGGCCGTCACATCTTGGACCCATACTTGGCTTTAAACTTCATCATATCCTCTCTGGAGGTGGAACCCTCGCCGGAACGATTCCGCGGAAACCCATGGCTGAACAACTGTCTTCTCGACTGCGGAGGGTGGTGCGTCAATAAAATAGATATAATCTTCCAATTACTGACTTTAAGCAGGCCAAGCAAATGGCACAGAAGCCGGGGTGGCCCACAATCATCGAGGAGGCTGTTTTTGCACGATGGTCGCATCATGGCTCAAACCCTACCCTACCTTCAACTCTTGCTGTTCCATCCTCTTCCTGTGACTCAGGCGATGCGGCCCACTTCTTTGGCTCGTTCAGTGCTACTCAATTTGTCGGGCATCCACCAAAACGCAAAAGCCAAACAGTATGCAAATATCATCACCAATATCGAATTAGCCGCAGCCTATTTGGGTGTAATGACTTTGGTTTGTTATTTTAACTCCCTCTTAGCTCTGATCACCGAATTCCATCACAGGGTGTCGTAGACGGGGACACGACGGTGAAATAGCGGATCTCCTCACTCGAAAACTGAGATTGTGAGTTCTCCGTGCCAGTTCAACTGCTTACTGATACCAACTCAATTATCAGGGCGAATGCTCTGCCCGGTGCTAGTGAAGTGTCTGATATCCTTCAGGAGGCAAACTTGCCCTTGTCGAATTCCAAGCGCCACTCTTCTCGGCTTCGGCGGTTTCCCCCCTGCTATTGTTCCGTACTTGCCTTCTACATTCGTCTCGATTCGGGCGCAGCCACTATGTCTCGGTAAGTCTGTAGCAACACTGCAGTACTGCTCGCCCTCTTACTGTTTTCTCTACAGTTTCTCCTGACTCTAGGGGACATGAAGCCTGAGAGCCTTCGTTCCATTGAGACCTATATATGGCGCAACCTCAGCCTCATTTCTCGTCGTCAATTGACCCCCGAAGCGATGATAGACCTTGTACTGGACTCGGTGATCTCTCCAAAGGTCACTGCCACTTTTTTCGAGTGAAGACACCAAGTTCAAGAAGGACTTGCGGAAACATTTTTCTTCCTTCTTCAACGAAGAGTGTGATGACACCTCGTTCTTCTTTCCAAGTACGCTCTTGACACTTTCCTCTATCTGTTTTGCTTAATTCTTTTCAGATGTCACTACGATCATTAAGACAGATGTACCGTCCGGCCACTTAGAGGACATTTCACATACTCCCAATTCCAAGACCGGCCGCCCTATTCGTTTCATTCTGAACTGGAGTTGCCTGAGATATCAGGGTCAAACAAGGCCAGAGGTAGCTCTTCCATATCCACATTTTCTCATAGTCTCCCCTCTCCTGCACCGACTCCCTCTCGTACATCTGGTAACACCGGTGCTTCCCATCGTGAAACGGACAATGAGCCGGACCGTACAACAATCCCTCCAGTAACGAGTTCTCAGACTCATGGCCTGTCTGTTGTTCCCCAGCCACTCCACTACCAGGGCGCAACCAAGGTTCAATGCGCACTATTCAAACTCTTTTACCCCGTATGATCGATCCCTATTCTACTCGCACCCCTCCACCCGCTCCAACCTCCGCCGAAGCCCCAACCCGGTTTCTAAGCAACGCTCATCCGACTCTCCTTCTCCATCCGATCCAACGTATCCACAGGAAACTTGTGCTGAGGTGCCTACCTGTTGGACCCAGTAACTGCTGTTCGTGATGAGCATCCCAGGTCCAAAACGTCTGCTGAAGGACTTGGACCACGCCCACCCTCATCTGGAACTGATATCTCAGTTTCTGATAGTCATGAGGGCCACAATCCACGGAGACTGGTGGTTCACCTTCGGACAGTGGTTCGATTGCCAAGGCTGACAATTCCGCGGAAGGATGCGCCATTAGCCCCCCAATGCAACCACCATGGACCCCGATCATACGCAGGTCGAATCTACTGGCGGGAAACGAAGTCCCACCGTAAACACTCCCAGTCCTACTGCGAAGCGCAGTCAGGATATTTCTGTTCATGTCACACGAAACGACCATGACAACGAAATGGATGTTGATTCTAAATTCAGCACTGCATCCACATCCACATCGAAATCACAGGACAATATTTCCGTCGAAAATGCCAGCCCTGGCGAATGCAGCACAAAGAATCCCGTCCGAATCACGTCAAACAACCATGACGAAGCAATGGATGTCGATTCTGAAAAATGCCCTGACAAAGACGAGCACAGCCAGCAATCTCCTGCAATGAAACCTCCTTCCACCGCTGATGCGGAGCCGTCTCCGAAATCGACTTGCCGGAAAATTCAGCTTCTGCTGATTACCTGAACACGTTATTACATGCCAGGCCAATCTCGAGAGCTAGGTCAGAGTCCCCTTCCCCCTTCGCAACCTCCCTCTGTCCAGCTTCTCCTTCGATTTCAAATCTCCGTCATCTCATTCACCACCTCTTCCTGAGTCCTCCTTTGGTGGTCCTTTTCTCTCTCTGCAGAATCAACCCACCACCCCGTCATCGCAGATCAATGTCACACCCTCTGTGAATTCTGACTCGATCGATTCGTCCAAACACCGCAGTCCTCAAATGACCGTGACGAAGCAATGGATGTGGAATCTCAAAAATGCCCTGACTCGGCCGAGCACAGTGATCAATCGCCTCCAATAAAAGCCCCTTCGCCTCCGATCCGCAGCCATCTTCGACATCGGAAAATTCCGTTACTGCAGATTATTCTGAACACGTCATTACATCCAGGCAATTCCGAGAACCAGGTCAGAGTCCCCTTCCCCTCTTCACAGAATACTTCGATCAAGCTCTCTGGACTTCAGACCTCCGCCAGATCAGTCACCACCTGCTTCTGGGTTCTCTCCTAGTGATCGCTTGTTCAATCTGCGGAATCGACGTAACACGTCGTCCTCGCAGAGTACTGTCGCTCCCTCCGTGGATCCTGACTCAATTGACCCACTTGCCACAGATCTCACCAGTCAAAAGAGGCTTCTAACACGAGACTCCACGCCTGAGGTCATTTCCTCAGTAGACCCCAGTCTCATCAACTCCCCCGAGCCCCCCGACAATATCCAGGATGCGAAGACTGGCGATGATGGCGACGATGACGAGAACGTCGGGGGCAACAGTGACCACAGCCACGAGGCGGATGGTGAAAACGAAACCGTTGTCCTCAGGAAGTCAGATCGAATTGCTAAGCGCAAACTATGCGATTCTGAATCTGATAGTGGCGGTGATTCCAAACGTCTAAAACTTAACTCCCACCTCCGCAAGCGCAAGCCCAAAAGCAAAAAAACACCCAGTCGACGAGATAACGCAGGCGATTCTGCACCCTATGATGATGATGATGATGAGTCGGGCGATCATGGCTCTGCGAAAGCCTCTGCTTCCACTCCTGGTATTCCCGTCGATGAAGAAGATATTGATCACGGGGTTCCATCCCTCCAATTGGAGGAGAAACTAACACGAGTAAGTTGTGCCAATCACTGAGTGATTGCCTACAATTTGTTTATGCTCCCTTAGCACCAATGGAAACTCCCCATAGATGTTTATTCCGCCGATGGCCGCAAATACTATAGGCACTATGGGTCACATTACGTAGGTCGACGAACCTGCCTTGCGCGCTTGGATGCTCACATTATTAAGTTTCCCAACTTTGAAACAGACCAGCTCAACCTGGCTGCGCATGTGGAGCAGTGGCGCTCCTCTGTTGGCTTGCCTGTTGGCCCCCCGTCTCAATGGCTGCCTGACTCGGAACTCCTCGATATCCAACCACACAGTTCGACAAGTCATCCCGACGCGCCCCCAATATATACGGCCGACTACTTCGAATTCTACAAAATGTCGACGAGTACCGTTCAGGGTCTTTTGCGCCAATATCCAGTCATCGTCCTCAGTGGTCGTCCAACGCGCTTAACTTGCGACCGGGCTGGGCTGGAGGAGTTTGGGGACCTGTCCAGAATCCGGATCATGCACGGCAAGTGTCTTACTTACCCTTTTGGTCACCAAAACCTGATAGGATACGTAGATGCTTCGAAATTCAACGAAGATGAAGCGGACGCTGTATATTCGCGGGCGACATACGAAGACTTTCTCTCCACCAACAAGATTGTTAATTCCCTTCACAATCCCATGGGCGGTGACGTACCTGCATTACCACAACTGGCGACTGATCTCCGTGCGGCCTCCATGATCTTTCCGGGCTTTCTTACTGACTCTCACGTCCACCTTATGACGTGGGGTTTGCTCGCAAAGGCCAATGCTATCCATGACCCTCATGTTGATCGCACTGGAATGTGCTCATGGATTGCCATAGAAGATGGGATGAAAAAGTGGGATTTCGCATTTGCTCCGGACCCAGCCAAAGCTGCCGCTACTGAATCTTTTGGATACGACGTGACCCTCAAAAGGAATTTCGAGCGTGGGTGGCGTTGGTTCTCCATCCTACTTTCTCCTGGGTCAATGGTGTACGTCAGGGGTCCACAATCACCATATTCAAACTAATTTGTTTGCAGCATAATGAGACCTGGAGTGGTCCACAGTGTCACTACTCTGAAAGATTGTGTCGCTGTTGGTGGTCACTTTTACGCTGCCTCCACCATGTCTTTGACAGTGTACTCGATATATCACACTTTTGTCAACTCCTCCACTATTACCAATGGTGCTATAGACAACGAACAATTAAACTTGCTCCGGATATTCCTTTACTGGCTCCGCATCATGTGTGGCGGAGGCAGCTCATACGTTAACAACATCCATACAGACTCAGGAAGTAAGTCCCGGATTTTTTCTTCGGTTCAAGTTATTGACTGGATTTTCTCAGAAATCAGCGCACATGTCCCCAACGTCTTGGATCCAAATGGATTTGAGAACGTGCTTGCACTTATGGTGTATACGGAACTCGTGGGGGCGCTTTCTCCCGCTTCTTACTCTCAACCGCGTCCTGCGAACTTTCATGATGAATCTTTTCAACTTCCTCGCATCAGGGCTAAAGAGCTTCGGCTCTGGCTGGACAAGCATTTTGTGCTTACCATGGAAAACGAGGACTCCGTACTGGACCAAACTATAGCCGATTTCTTCTTGAAAATACTCCTTCAGCACTCTCATAAACTCTGGTACGATGTC